>JAINVK010001451.1:0-84282 GCA_030068075.1 Paguma larvata
ACTAAGCCGACTCGGGCTGAGCTCCCATGCTGCTGCCAATGCACAAGGCAGCACAGAGACCTTATCCACGTCACCAAAAGACTAAAAACGATGTCAGAAACATATGTCCCTAAATTTGAAGAAAGAATTACTAATGTGGTACCACTGTCAGTATTCACCATTTACTAGAGCTGAGCTATGCTTCAAGTAAAAAAAACCATCCAAATGTTTAAAATATGTGCATTTCAGTCCTGGTACCTTCATACCTGTCTTGTACGATTGGCCTGGTTACTTCTTCATGTACCTTCGTAAAAAGGTGTAATCTGCCCCTTTCTCTCCCAGTAGAGAAAAAATGTTAGCTAAAATGTGTGATGGCCTTTTGAGAGAATGGGATGTCTTTATTTTCCTCTTATTAATAGAAATATGGTATTAGAGTCATGGATTCAGATTCCTGAATCTGTTTCACCAATATACTTCATACCTTCATGGCGTCAGCTTCATGCTGCCCTGTTGCCAGTTTCCATTTACATAGTGGAAGGATATACAAGTGTAAAACTCTTAGGTCTAGTACACTCAGTTCTCGACTCTGTTGATTTAAACAAGTGATGATAAAAACAAAAGTCCGAGGAAGCTTGGTGGCGGATGAAGAGGGAAAGGTGCATGGTGATGTGCCGGTGGGGGGGTAGGGAAGGGAGTATTGTGCGGACGTTCAGAACCCCAGCCTCCTGCCATCGAGTACAGACTCCCCTGCTCATCCGATCCTCTGCGTCTGCCACAGACAAGAAACTGTGAAGGGTTTCATGGGAAATTCAGGGGCCGGTGTGGAAGTTACGTGTACATGATTTCAGTCCACCTCCTGTACAGAGCTCAGTCACGTGACCCCATCAATTGCAAGAAGGGTGGCCCAATGTGGTGGCACAGTGTGCCCAGAAAAACCGGGCTTGATGAACCGTTCCTGCCACACGGAAAGAAGCAAGTTGGTCGATGAAGCAATAAAGAGCCCAGACCCATCCCTAGACATGTAAGGAAAGTTGATTCGCAGCAGAGTTGACACTTCAGATCAATGGGTAAATGATGGTGTTTTTCAGTAATTGGCGCTTTAATAACCGTTTACGTGAAAGAACGGAATTGGATGCATATACATCAAGTATAAAAATCAATTCCAGATTGATGAAAGAATTCAGTGTGAAAGGGAACTTTTAGAAAACGTAAATTGTACACCTTTTGATGGAGGGAAAGATGCTGCAAATAAGATGCAAAGAAATACTGAAACTTCAGTTTATCACGTAACACTGTAAATAGAACGAAAACACTGTCACAGACTGGAAAGAAAGTATCTTCTATACGATAACTGACAAAGAGTCACAAGAACATATTAAGAATCATCTCAAAGCATTAGAATAAAACAACCCAAAAGAAAGAATATGAGCAAAAGCTTAAACAGGCACTCTACAGAGAAGGAAGCCCATATGGCTGAGAAGTATATGAAAAGATGCTCAATTTAACTAGCAATAAGAGAAATGCAAATTAAAAACACAAGACACCAAATGTATAGACATCATTTTATTTAAAAAAAAAGATGTAAAAAGAGCTTAAAATCTGAAAATTCCAAATGTTGGTGAGAATATGAAAAAAAAACTTCCTTCAACATGCTAATTGGTACATTTGTAATCTCTGCCTCTGTCATTAGTTTGTAGAGTTGAAGTTTAACATATTTTATGGGTCATCAATTCTATTTTTTTAGTCAAAAACTAGACCAGTGTTCTTCAAAACTTTTTTGCTTGTTGCACATCTGTAAAATTTCTATAAATATACACCCCCCTGCCATGTTGTTAAAATTGCCATCCAAAAATCTCATCCTAATTCTAAAAAGTGGCTAGTAATGTATCTTCCAATATGTAATAAATATCAAATTTTTTAATGAAATGATTACCTTGTTAACTGTTTCCAGTAGGATGTAAATAGTATGATAATTTAATACTTGGTAACATCTATTTAGAAAACACTAAAATAGATCTTCTACAGAATACAATTTTTTCAATGTTACTTTTTCTTTTTTTCTGTGCTTTCATAAAGTCTGTTTTTTACACTGAACCTTACCTACATGTAATATATCTTTTAATGTTTGCTTATTTTTGAGAGAGAGAGAAGGAGGAGAGGGACAGAGGGAGTCAGAGAGGATGCTAAGCAGGCTCCACTCTGTCAGTGCAGAGTCCGACACAGGACTCCAACTCACAAACCATGAGATCATGACCTAAGCTAAAATCAAGAGTCAGGCGCTTAACCAATGAGCCACCCAGGCACTCCACCTTCACATATATATTTTAAGCTTGAAAGTCTTTCATTAATATTTCTTCTCTATGATAAAAGCAAGTTTATAAATTAAAATTACATTTTAAAAATTTCCTGTAATGATAAGGCCTTAAATGTTAATGTTTTGATTGGGTTAACTTTACAAATAATAATCATATACAGTTATCAAAACAACGTTAAGTATGTTTGTGAATTTTGTAAATACTACCAAACACAAAAATACTATCATCTCTTAGTGAGAGGATTCTTTTAAATTAGTGAATTAATTTAGAGATAAATACTGGTTTTTGCTAGAATTAGAGGATTAAGCATCATTTCTTATGTTTCTACAGATGTAAGCTCTGAAAAAACAGATTTATATGAATAAGTACCTGGGAACTGAGGAGATTGAGTTATTACAATATCAAATTATAATCAATCTTTGAGCTACTTTCAAGATAATTGTCAAAATCACACAATTATTAACACCAAAAAATATTTCCAATGATCAATAAGAAAATTCAACTAGATTTTCTTTCAATATTATTAAAATCAAAGGATTAAAAAAAACACCTGATTTGCAAAAGGACTTGTTACTGTGATGTATTACCTAGTTTGCTTAGGCTGCCAGAACAAATACCACAGAAGAGGTGGCTTACAGAGAAATATATTTCCTTGCAAGCCTGGAAGCTAACGTGTGAGATCAAGGTGTTGGCAAAATCAAGGTGTTTTCTCTGAAGGCACCTCCTGGGCTAGTGCGTGCCTGTCCTCCTTCTCAATATTCACAGTGTCTTCCCTCTGTACTGTTTATGTCCAAATCTCCTCTTCTTATAAGGACATCAGTCATATTGCATTAGGAATCACTCTAATGACCTCATTTAACTTCATCATCTCTGGAAAGACCCTGCCTCCAGATACAATCACATGCTGAGGTACTGGGGGTTAGGACTTCCACCTACGAATATCAGGCATATACAATTCAGCCCATACGGCCAGACTTTCAAATAGTTCACTTTCTCAATACTATCCTAAGGTAGTATTTCAAACTGTCCCCTTGTTCAGTACCTTACAAGTTAGGTCATTACACCCCCAAAATGTAGCATTGTATTAAGATTGGCCAACAGAGAGCAGCATGTCTTTTGTGAAATGGGGAAAGAAGGTCTTACACAGGAAGCGAGCAATCAAGACCTACGTCTCAAGTAACTTCTCAGGAAGATCAATTTTTAAGGAAGAGCGCTTATAGAGGAAAGGACTTGGAAATTGGTTCCCTTAAAATTATGTTGGGGCGCCTGGGTGGCTCAGTTGGTTAAGCGGCCCACTTTGGCTCAGGTCATGATCTCATGGTCTGTGAGTTCGAGCCCTGCATCGGGCTCTGTGCTGACAGCTCAGAGCCTGGAGCCTGCTTTGGAGTCTGTGTCTCCCTCTCTCTCTGCCCGCCTGTCGCCTGCTCATACTCTGTCTCTATGTCTCTCAAAAATAAATAAACATTAAAAAATTTAAAAAAAAAATTATGCATGCCTCACATCCCTCAAGGAACACATTTGTATATCCCTGCACTCCTTTCCCGATGTTCAGACTACTTGCATCCGTGTGCCAGGAGACTGAAAATTCAACCTCAGACTGTTTAGAAGAACAGCATGGAAACAGCACGAATATCTGCAAATGTACTGAATTGTGTGATAAGTGAATCGTGATACAGTCGTAATTGGAAGGCTAAACAACAATGAAAATGAATGGAATTTAAATCACGAATGACCTGGATGAAACTTCAAGATCTGACATTGAACGCAAAAGAAATCACAAAAGAATGAAGAGGCTATTTTTCTGTGTACGCAATGATTCCAAACATGAAAAATTAAAATGTTTGGGGAAACCAATATACGTGGTTTATCCATTTTAAAAAACCCAGGTATTTAGAAGCCCAGATTTGTAAGACGGTGGGAGATATCTGAAAGCACAGGAAAGTGTGCAGGAGGTGGGCGCACAGATATTGTTGAATCCTGACTCCTCATGCTTCACATGTATTTTATAAGTCTTTGTACCCACTCAACAGTGGATAAATTATTTTACAATTTTAAAAGACTATGGGCAATTTAAAGAGTTAAACAAAATTCAGACTATATCTCTACCTAAGACTTTTCTGTACTGACGAGAAGTATATTTTCGCTAGACTAGGTCTCAGAAATAGGAAGGTCTGATCATTTATTTGGGCCACTAATTTTTCCTAGGATAAATATCTTGAACAAACTTCAACAATAATTATAGCCAGCTTTCAATTATTCTCACCATGGAGGGAGGCCACAGAATAAATAATGAAAAACAACATGTGATGCAAAAATCATTACCATTTGGCCATGGGCTGCATATTATTAATCTTTTGACACATTTACCTTTGCAGAAGATAATATAAAATGATTTTTATTGCCTGAGCACACATTATATGAGGAATTACGACAGAGCCTGCTGCGGAATGCCAGCTATTTGAAAGAGGCTGCCTAGGAACTTGGCCAGCTGGATAATTAAGGTTTGATCTTATTTCCAGAACTGATAATTAGGTCAAGTTATTTACATACATATATTAGTTAATAATTTGCAAATATAGAAAAAAAAAAACCTTCAATCTACTTGGAACATGCTGAAGAAAATGCAAAGGCAAACAAATCAAATCTCAAATCAAAACTCAAATTGTACCTCGAGTATGATGTTGCTGAGAAAGACAAGGGTAGTTTTATAAATGTGCCTCAAGGCAAAACTCCAAAGCCCTTTGGAGCAAGTATAAAAGAGGATTTTGCAATGTCCTATCAGCAATAGCATAAAGATATTGAGTCAACTCTTATTGTGTTTCAGAGAATTCTCCAGGTAGCTACCACATAAATCAAATAGAACTTTCTATAATAGGCACTGTGGAGTATAAAGGAAGTATTAGCAGCAGAACAAACAGGCTTTTATAGGAAGGGAAGTGAGTCTGGTATCGAGAATTCTAGATGGCCTAAGATTCTCCTGCTTTAGAAGTAAAGGGTTAGCCCACTACAGTTTCGTGGATTCCTGTATAGGACTCAGGACTCCTGGGTCAGAGACAAAGGATTTTATCACTCATGCCCAGCAACAGCATGGGCATCAGCATGTCTCATTCCGCCCCCCCCCATCCCACTGGAGCAGTGGTGTTGGGCCCAGATGGATACTTTAAAGGAAAGGAACTCTGAACTGAGGGAACCCAAGCCTTTTATAATGGGCATTCCTGCCCTTTGCTCCAGAGGGAGACACTATCGTCCTCCGTTGTTCACTATCTGAACTCCCTATAAAAGATAGTCCAGAACTGGCTCACTTGAAAGACATGTAGAAGCATGACCACCTACAGAGGATTGCTTCCCAGAAGCCAGGACTGAGACCTGAGCCTGCCGTTCTTTGTTACCAAGCCAGCACGGTAAACCAACGGCTTTTCTATCCTGATTAATACATGTGGACCCAACAAAACAGCCTCAAAATATTACGTGCAATGTTAAGTGCAAATTCATAAAATTTGAATTGAATGATCCAGAAGCTTAGTGAATGTTCTTCACACACTTCTCTTAATAAACGAAAGATCAATATAAAAGAGAATTAATTACTCAGGGGCACGCATCAACTCTTGATCTCAGTTCAGGTCTTGAATCTTAGAGCTGTGAGTTCTAAGATTCGGCTCAGGACATGATCTCACAGTTCATGAGTTTGAGCCCCGAATTGGGCTCCGTGCTGACAGTGCAGAACCTGCTTGGGATTCTCCTTCTCTCCCTCTCTCTCTGCCCTTCCCCTGCTCGCTGACTCTCCCTCTCTCTCAAAATAAATAAATAAACTTCAAAAAAAAAAAAAGACAATCTATAAAAAGAAATATATAGCCTTACATGTTCATATGAGGGGGAAAAACTTGAAAATCAAGGTTTTAAATCTCTGAGACGTTAGAAGAGGAAATTCTGAAATCCCAAAAACTAAAGGGGAGAGATGAGAAACATGGAAGCAACAATTAAAGAATTAAGAAACATATAAAAAATCAAAATCTGATTTTTTGGAAAAGACATTGACAAAGTAGGGGAAACAAACAAGTGAAAACTAGAGAGCACCTATAAGGAGTCATAGGCATGAAAACTGGAACATAAATACAGATGTAATAGGTAATGCCAGAAAAATAAAGGGACATATTTTAACATAACTAAGTGTCAATATTGTGTCGACTAAAAAAAGAAGAAGAATTAGTATAGTAAAATACATATTGTTTGTGGAGCCATACATATGTAGTAACAGGATGCAATATACATGTAAAAAATAAAAACTAATTCAGTATAATAGTTGCCCCTAGAGAGAGCAGAAGATGAGATCTGAGAATGCTGTATAAAAGCATCTCTAATGAATGATTAATAAAAAAACAAAAGATAAATAAGTTGGCAAACTGTTAAAATCCAGTACGCAGATAGTTACTTTCTGATCTGCTTTATTTTTTCTGTGTGCTTGAATATTTTATATTTTTTTGAAAAGGAAAAATATCCTTTTCCATCTATCTCATGGATATTCATGAGAAGGTGTATTCAAGGGAGTGTTCCACACTGAAAGAATGAAGCAGCTGGGGGGTGGGGGAGATGGGAAATGGGTGATGGGCGCTGAGGAGGGCACTTGTTGGGATGAGCACTGGGTGTTGTATGGAAGCCAATATGACAATAAATTATATTAGAAAAATAAATTAAAATAAAAAGAACGAGGCAGCAGAAAAAAAAATCTGAAATAATTCGGAACAACTCAAAGGCAAAGACTTCGATTTTTGTCTTTGTCATTATTCAATAACTATTTATTAGTCTCGTAAGGTCGATATGGCCCAGAATGCAGAAGTCTTTGGGAAGCAACCCCAAGAAATATAGTGTCTACACAGTTGAGTTATTTCATGTTTGTAACTGGTGAGGTGCTATTACAATACAGATTTGGGGGAAATCAATCAGACAATACTGTGTATAATGATAAAGGAACAATAGACAGAAGGCAAGAGGTCAGAGAAGAACAAATTCAAATAGCCTACGTGGAAAGGGAGAAAAGTCAAAACCAGAGAAGAAACCATTTAGGTTAAATATAATAATGATGATGACGATAATTAGTTCAAGAGCCATTACAAGGGAAAATGAACCGGCTTTGGTGACTGGGTATAAGGAAGAAAAAATGGAGGACATCAGTGAACTTCTGGTATTCAGGTTTTTCTGTTGCTCGTTTAATGTAGAACATAATAACATTACCCAGAATGGGTAATGAGAGAACTTATCGAAGCTTCCATAAAATAAGATTACCACAGATCTTACATTTGGCATCATTTCTGCCTTAATAACTGCCTTATTCGAGTTCACTGAAATCGACTCTGAGGTGGAGATTTGCCAGTAGGAACTTAATGCTTTTCGATCTTCGATCAACACCTCTGGAAGAGAGAAGGAAGTAGAACTGAGCAAAGGAAAAACTTGAAGAATTGATACATTCCCAAAAGACCAGCTCCCTCAGAAAGCTCTAGAGTTTGGATGTTGTTCGAAATTGTGCTCTCTGAAGGAATAGGATTTGACCTTTACCCTCTCGCCTACTGACAAAGCATTAAAGACGGGATGCCTAGGACAGAGGTGAGTGACTCTGGACAAGGCTGCACTCTTTAGCTGAAGGCAATTCCTGAGGCGTGGACTCAGCTGTGAGCAGTGAGCCACCAACATTGCCAACAGTTTGGGGGATGCCAGCCTCAGACACGAAGAGGGATCTGAGTAACACATCGTAGTATCCACCACAGTCCCTCGCGTATGCCACTCAGATCCCCCGTGTCATGTCATAGATTCTAGGTCCAACTCTTGCAGGATTCTGTTTGATCTCTTTTCCTGGGGAGACTGACGGAGGAAAGTTAATGGGGCAAACTCCAACCGTACTAATGCAGGTGGTGTCGAAGCCACAACCGAGCATCATTCCTTCCTTACTACCATTCTAGATTCCCCGCTTCCTCTGTTACACCTCTCCTCATCAGGTGACTTCCTAGTGGAGCGACCCAGACCCTCATCGCTGAGAGGTCTGAGCGCCTGGTCATCACATCGTTAGGCCATGGTTGCCGCACCTGTCCACTTGTTCTCAGCTGTTCCCACAATAGTAGTTCCTACTCTATAGGCCAAAGCTCCGATACGTTGTGCCAAATACCAAATGTCCTTTGGAATTACACATTTGGGGACTGAGGAAGTGACTGGTAGGTGCATACGTGAGCCCAGTGGCTATACCCTGAGCGGGACCTGGGCCAGGGCTCCATCTATTATTTGGAGGTTGCAATGACACTTAGGTGCCAGATCATCAGTGTCCATTCAGACCCCATGCCTGACACATCTTGAAATTATGTGTCTCTCATTTTCTGTTGTCCAGCTATCCACGTCAATGGTTGTAGGTCACTTTGGGAAAGAACTGGCGGTATCCTACTTGTACGTCTTTGTCACGGGATCACTGGGGTTTTATCTCCATGGGTTTCAACCTCTCCTTCAGTCAGAAATAGGCTTAGTTCTGAAAATTGAGTGAAGGAACGTGACTTATAACTGTAGTTCTGCCTCCAAGAGCCATGGCTTTGGGCGAAGGCGATGCCTGGAGAAGGGCTCGGCTGAAAGTCGTCGATGCCAACACTGCCGACAGCTAGGGAATGAGCACCCCAGACCCGGCTGGGGTACTGAGATATGGCACCCTTTACAACAACCAATGCTTTTAAGGTGAATATGGAAAGACAGAACTGAGAAATAAGTTTTGTTGAAATGCTGAAAAAGAGAAAAACCTCAGAATGTCTTAAATTCTAAATGATCAGAATTCCTGTTGGTCTTAACTCTGTCTCCGTCTCAAAGGATAACCTACAATATGGTGTTCTCAGGCACATGTGGAATAATTCTGATATAGCCACAAGTCTAACTAATATATCATGTGTCCATAATTAAACAAAGGAAGTGTTTACCAGTGAAGAGTTTTGCTCGAGTCTCATGTATTTGCTGTAGGTGGAGAGAACAGCTGGGAAATTCTAACCTAACTCACTGAAGATGGTATAAGAATAACTTCCCAAATGGCAAGACCAGCTCCCTAAACTTTTGTGTGCCCTAGATTTCCTGACGTGAGATCCTAGGTATGATGAAGAACAACCAGACCATGAGAAACTTTTTTTATAATCCTTTCTCCAAATGTGAAAGGGCCCAGTTGAAGAAAAGGCCCAAAATAACATATCATTGTACACAGAACCAAACTAGATGGACTCTTCCAGTTCCTGTGGGGGAGAAGAGTACTTTACCGCTGGAGTTACAGAAACACTAGTGTGCACCAGAGGAGCCCAAGTTCAAGGCTGCTCTTGAGTCAGAGCTCTGAAAAGAATCGCTTTCGTTCTTCATGAAAATCAACCCAAACTGCTGTGAGGGCAAATCCATCCATCTATCAACATTCGAATCATTGGAAAGACCACGTGTTACTAGTTTGAAACGACTAATTCTCATTGCTCAGAGACTGGTGTGTGTTGTGTTTACCTTTACCACAGAGAGAAAGCGAGGGTAAATCCAGGTGAATGTTGATATAAACTAGGGATTTCCAGCCTCACAGGTGCAAATAGAAGAGCAATGAACAAGGTTATTTTGGAAGAAAAGTATTTCTGGAATTCAAAGATTGCCGTTATGAGTTGATTTGTCTTTATTACTCTGAGTTTACTGAATATTACAACAATTTACACAGTTTATAATAAACCTTTTATGACAGTCTTACAATGTGTCTTTTCTATACTTTAGCTCAAGCAGGGAAAATAAATGAAATAAAGTTCCCTCCTTTTTTTTTTTTTTTTTTTGAGAGAGACATAAAGACTGAGCATGAGTGGGGGAAGGGCAGAGAGAGAGGGAGACACAGAATCCGAAGCAGGCTCCGGGCTATGAGCCATCAGCACAGAGCCCGACATGGGGCTCGAACTCACAGACTGTGAGATCATGACCTGAGCCGAAGTCGGCCGCTTAACCGACTGAGCCACCCAGGCGCCCCTAAATTTTCCTCTTTTAAAACTTCAGGACCGGACTGAGCAAGCAAACAAAAACTGTTAAAACAAAGAAACAAACGAACAGAAATGACCTCTAAACATAAGATACCTCTCTATTTAATTGCATTTAAAGCTTCTATTGACAAGCCTTCCCCCCACTCCCCTGCCACAGTACCTTTGTTCATCCTACCCTTCATCTCAGAACCCTATCTTCACAAGATTCGCACTTACTATTTATAAAGCAGCTTAAAATTCATTTACCCGGTGTGTACCATTTAAAGAGAAAGCTTTTATTATGTCAGAATTTATAACTAATATATTACACAATAAAGATATGAGCAGGTCCCTTATGAGGGCTGCTTGGGCTCATCATTGGTGCGGGCGAATGAAACGAAGTCTGACAAGACTTGCCTCAAAAGGAAGACTGCAAAGAAAATCAGACAGCCTGGCGGACCCTACAGGCCTGGACAATTCGAATCGTAAAAGTGGTAGAGTTGTAATTAATTACGTTTAACAGGGGGCCTTTAGCTGAGGGCAATACCACGTTAATGCGAAAAACGAAAACAAAAAACCACACTTACTCTTCCCTGGCACAGTAGGGCAGCCTCCCTATCTGATATAACATAAGAATCACCTGGGTAGCATGTTAACGGGTTGCCGGAACCATCCCCTGGAGATTCCTAATGAGCTCTGAGTAGGTTCTGAAATCCGTGTTTAACAAGCTTCTCTGGGGTTTGATGTGACCGGGCAAGTGAGGACACTACCCATGCTTCTGCTGTAGCCCAGGGTAGCATTTTTAAGAAACCTCCTTTCCTGCTGAACTGTACTCCAAAAATAACAGAGTTCATAGAAAAAAATAGGATTAGAGGAGGGCATGCAAAATGGTAACCACAGCGCTAACAAAACCAGTAACCATTCCGATCAAACAAATAAAAAGCTACAAAAGTAAAAAAAAATAATAATAATAAAATAAATAAAACAAACAAAAACACTGCAGTAAATACATGATTCGACCTTTAAAAAAGTGAAAGCTAGCTTAATGCAAGGGTGTGTAAGGAAGGATCGGACAGTCCAGTCACAGAAGTAAGGACAAAAATCATGAAACATCATGGGAAAATCATATGCTCCTTGAAGACAGAGTGTGTGGCCAAACTGATGCCCAAAGGAGCCCAGGAGGTGCATGGACTCCATACATAGCACCATATTCTCCTATGGTTTGCTGCCTCTCCCGTGCTCATATAACTTGCCCTCAGTTTGTGTTGACCGCTGTGGTGAAATCGCTTATGCCCGGAACGGATTCCACATCATGCTGACATCTTTCACCTATTTAACAATGGCTTTCGAGGCCATGTGCCTTACGGAAACACATGTTTTAAAAGTAAAGGGATTAGATTGGGTATGCTCATGGTGGCAGGAACGGAAGTTAAATTAGCATTTCTGAAGGCATATTTAAAAAAGGATCAAGAGACTTGAAATATTCACATTTTCTAACTCGGTGCCATCCCCAAAGCTGCCGCTGACACCCCTGCCGCTGTCCACGAAGGGAACTAGCTGCCACCCTTCTCGGCACATACATTTTGCACAGCCCCCCTTCTTCGGTGTGCTATCCTTCCATTCAAGGTCTAGAAGACCTATGCTAGCTGCAAAGGGGGCTGGGAAATCAAATATCTGGCGTATCTTTCAGCTTCCATAATGGGGGGGAGGAGTCCTAACCGTAGAAAGGGGATTAAAGAGCCGAAGAAAAAAGAAAAGCCTTGTCCTTTAAAGATACTCATTTTATAGAAGTAAAAACTGGAATGGTATCAAGTAACTTGTTAATTAAATATGATACGGCCATATACTCACAGGATGGGGTTCTTATATCGTCATTTAAAATTTATTTTTCATCAACAAGTTAATGATTTGGGAAATTCTTATCTATATTTCCTATTATTGTGTCTTTATTTACTTTACAGTTACAAAGGAAAAAAGATTCGAAGGATACACACCAAAATGGTATCTGCATTTATCTCGGATTTATGCAAGTATAGGTCATTTTTATTTTCTTTTTTATATTTTTCTATGTTTTCCAAATATTCCAGTAAGTGAGTGTTTTTTCAAGTTGAGTTCATTTGAACCGCCAACAGAGAATAGGGTGTAGCACACAGCTTTAAAAAAAAAAGAAGAAGAAGAAGAATCAGATAAACATAAGCATAATCCATCCTGTCAGAATTTCTTTATAAAATGGTAGCTTAAATAAATTAACGCATAACAAAATTTTTATGTTTCTTTCATTGCATGTATACTGTAAATAATCATTCTGATGGATCGTTCCTGATAAACTCACATCTAACCAATTGTTCTCATGGGTAAGGACACGTGAGGGCCCAGTTTTTTAAACCTGGAGTTGTAGACTATTCAAAGATTACAAGTGCTTTTGTCTTTTCCTGGGCAGCCATCCGAGGCTTAGGGTAAAAGCTGAGATTTTAAAAGTCTGGTTGGGAGTTACTCAGCTCCTACTTCTGGTAAAACTTACCGTAGTAAGTATCATTTGAACACTTTTGTGTTAGATGCTGTCTAGACTATATTATATATGTGACTTGTTACTTGTCAATCCAAAAAATAACTTCTCCGTTTTTGCCAAGGGGTAAACCTTGAAGAGATTTTTAACTTGTTCAAAGTCTCACAGCCATTAAATAGTAGAACCCAAATGCCATCCCATGTCAGTTTGGGGTTCAGCATGGACAGGACAGCATGAGCCATTAAACACTAGAAAGTCCAGTTAGATCAAGGTTCAAATATAGACGGGACCGATGACAAACCCCAACTTCTACAGTCAGGAAACCCAGTGACTGCAGAGCCTGGAGTTCAATACTGGATGAAGACAGGAAGCATCAAGGCAACAAGCAACAAGACTTCCATGGCCACGCATGGACACCCTGGGGGGGTTGCCACAGTGTGTGGGCTGATACAGAAATGGTGTGGGGCACATGGGGGGTCAGGCTGGCTGAGAGCCAGACACAGGGCAGTGAGTAGATCCCAGCTCTCCCAAAATAGGTATTTTTTATGGTCCAGTTCCGGTCTGTGAAAGGATTTGAACTAGTATGGAAGACCCAGGGACCTAGGCAGAACTATAGGAAGGAAGATGTAGACATCTTGGGATCAAACACCCGGGTTTGAATCCATGCTTTATCACTGATCAACCGTGTGGCCTTGGGTAGGTTTCTTGTGAATTGTCTCCTTGTCAGCAAAAGGCAAGAATAACACCTCATAGAGTTATCATGAGGATTCAGTGACTTAAAATAGAGAGAGAGGGAGAGAGAGAGAGCACTTGGAACTGTGCGCAGCACAAACTTAGTAGTCTTTATTACTTGTTTTGAAGCATGTCCTTGCAGTCTGATACGGGCCACACATACAGAGGGAATTAGTGAGAGAGGATATAGTCTTAAGTTCATAAAGTCACCAAGGGGCTAAATTCCCTCCAAGTTCTCTCAACACCAGGTGCGAACACAACAGACTATTTTAGGATCCCACTCACCAAATACCCGGCCAGCCATGCTCTCATGGGTTCAAGGACTTGGCAGGAAGAAGCCCACAGGTGGCAGATCTTTAGAGCTCTCTGCTGGGCAGACCATGGACTGACAGATTCTCCAAGCAATAGACCAGTTGTCTTGACCTTGATTTAAGGCAAGATTCTAGAATGCATTATTAAAGTAACTGTTACCATTCAGTTGGGAAAAAAGTGAGCACTATAGGACTAGCCGACATTCCTTACTGTTCATAACACACTAACAATGTATTTCCACGACTGGCTCCCCAGACCCTAAATTTAAATAAATATGATAACTGACTTCGAATATTTGAAACCCTGTCTGTGTGTGTGTGTGTGTGTGTGTGGCTGTGCATAAAAATTACACTTGTTTGACATGACCCTAAGATCCAAGGAATTAAAGCCGCTGGAAAACAGATCTTGTTGCAATAACAACAAAAAACTTTCTAACAGTGTGAACTAGAAACAGCAAACTTCCCACCAATGAGTCATGTTTAACGCTGGTGCAATCTTTTGGTGTTTTCGCACAGAGGCATAGTATATGCCTCCGTGTAGGCTCTACTTTCACCATTTGTGCGGTTGGCAAAGTAGCCCAGGATTTTTCACATTAAAATCCATACTTTTTCAAGAAATCCCACGATGTGCAGCAAGGACTGCATTCCCTTAGAGTAATAATAACACACTGTCACTGAATGGAAACTTCTTCCTGTAGATGGGCACGTGCTTTCCAGTGGGCTACTATCCCCACCTGACCCGCCACTAGTTTCGCCTGACCCTATCACCTGCTTGGAGGGCATCTGAGTTACGATCTTAAACGTTCTTCGTAATGCAGAAAGACGTCCCCATCTGTCATTTCCATTCTCTCATTCTCTGATTCTTTAATATCCGGAGTCTTAAAGTCACTCGACAATCTCCATGCTTTGTTGTTGTTAACTATTTATGAGGCTAACAGGCCCTGCGTGTCCTTTTCAATAAGAATCTAACACCGTTCTTTGCTTTAAACATATGTCTTCCTCGGTAGCTCTTTGGCCGGCAGCTGCAAGGCTGTTCTTTCTCAAATTTCAAAGCAACTAAAGAAAAAGGACAGGAAATTCGAGTACTTCACAGGACTTTTAGATGCTCTCCTGTGACTGATAAGTACATGCGAAGAGTAAATTGCTACAACTGTCTATTTTTCCGTGACCTGTGTCGCCTCACTTCAGTACATGCTCTGAGTGAATATATTGAGTTTTCTGATCTACAACTACAGCAAGATGTTTCCCTTGCACTTTGCAAATTTTATTGATTTATATTCTTGAGAAAATAAAAATCATTAAAAGAACAGAATTCAATTAATGCGTTTAGGCAGTCTGCTATTATCATATGAGAAAAAGTAGAATCCGGGTAGCATTGCTCAAAATAAAATGGTGATTTTAAAGATAATGATAATAACCAAAAAAAAAAAAAAAAAGAAAAGAAAAGAAAAGAAAAGCAACCTTAATAGTGTTTCTGGACATTACGTAAAGAAAATAAAGCTGGTTTTGCAAAAGCAAAAACTGTGGGCTAGCGCTTCGTTGTAGCAACATGTGAGCAGTTATGTTTCTAAATATAATATAAATTAATCCTCTTGGTCATTAGGTATCATACAGTCTTACTGCCCCCAAAACTCAGAAATGAGAAAGTCCTCAAGAAAATTCTCAGCAGAAATGTTAGCGGGTATCTGCTAACAAAAGTAAAATGCTCACTTCTGTGATTAATATACAATAAGAAATTATATAATAAAATATGCCTTGATGGAAAGCAAGCTACCCGACGTTTTTAAAAGTGAAAAACCTTCTAAAATGTTTTCTTGCTTAAAAATGTCCAGAAGCAGCTAACACCAAAGGTAATTTATTTTTGTTTCTATTATTTAAAAAATAAACTTGAATTTAATCTTGAATTTATCATTAGAAAATGATATATCTGGAGACATTTCTAGGATTTCCTGATTAGGAAAAAGAATACTTAAAGACTTCTAACTACCTGTTCCTGAAATATTTCCAACTCCATTTTTTTAAATTTTGCTTTATTTTGTTTAATTTTTTTGATTTATTTCCGAGAGAGAGAGAAAGCACACAGGAGCAGGGAAGGGGCAGAGAGAGAGGCAGAGAGAGAGAATCCCAAGCAGCCTCTATACCATCAGTGCAGAGCCTGATGCAGGGCTGGATTTCACAAACTGTGAGATCATGACATGAGACGAAATCAGGAGTTGGACATTTAACTGACTGAGCCACCCAGGTGCCCTCAACTCCATTTCTTTTTTCTTTTTTTTATTTTTAATTTCATATATATATGTATATATATGTGTGTGTATGTATATATATATATGCATGTATATATGTATGTATGTATATATATAGGAATATTACTTGGTGATCAAAAAGAATGAAATCTTGCCATTTGCAACAACATGGATGGAACTAGAGTGTATGATGCTAAGCGATTTAGTCAGTCAGAGAAAGACAAATAGATGATTTCGCTCATGTGGAATGTAAGAAACAAAACAGACAAGCATAGGGGAAAGGAAGCAAAAATAATATAAAAAAAGAGAGAAACCATAAGAGAAATATATAAATACATACATATTTATATTTGGATATAAGAAAAAAAAGAAAAAGGAGAAGAAGTAAAGGAATACATAAGGCAAGCAGGGCGTCTTACAGGAGCAAGTCCTGTTTCGGAGGTTTTGCCTTTCGCTGCTTCATTCAATCACCGGACAGTCTTGGGTAGGAATCACTATCTCCATTCAAACGAGGGAACTGAGGTCTAACACAGTTAAACAACTTGCTAGTGGTCAAAGAGCCAAGAGAGTTGGCTTTGAACTTATGTTCTGATTCTGAGACCTGTGCTTTTTAGGTTATACATACTCCCTCCTTCCCCGTAGGAGAAGCAAAATGGCCTTTAGAACAGAAGTCCTGTTTTTAAAACGTTTAAGGAAATAGGTGGCTCTTTCCTGCGCTGCTTCCGTCTTTGGCTCAGGGCCCTGGAGTCCGGCGGATGGGCACGCGTCGCGGTCTCCGTGCAGACAGAAAGCTCTGTAGCCACCGACGAGATCAGAAGTGGCATGGGAAAGAGTACAGGCAAGCCCGTCTGGGCACAGCCCTGAAGGCCCGAACGCTTTCGGAGGCGCTTCCCACGCAAAGGAAATTGTGCTGGAAAAAATAGGGGCTGAGGCCGAACAGCCAAATTCTGCCATCAGGAAGTGTGACAGGGTCCAGCTGATCAAGAATGGCAAAAAAAATCACAGCCTTTGTGCCCAGTGTTAGTTGTTTGAATTTTACAGAGGAAAATGATGAGGATCTGGTTGCTTTGGCCGCAAAGGTCATGCCATCAGTGACATTCCTGGAGGCGGCTCTAACATTGTCAAAACGGCCAGTGTCTCTCTTTGGGCCTTATACAAAGGCAAGAAGGAAAGACCAAGATCATAAGTTTTGATGGTGAAAAATGACAATAATAAATTTTCAGATGCTAAAAAAATAAAAAATGTTTTGTTTTTGTTTTTAAATAAATAATATATTTATTAGCTCTTTTTTTAAGATAACTCATTGTCAAATTGGCTAACACACAGAGTATAAAGTGTGCTCTTGGTTTCTGGGATAGATTCCCATGATTCATCACTTATAACAACACCCAGGGCTCATCCCAACACGTGCCCTCCTCCGTGGGCATCAACCATTTTCCCCTCTCCCCCCACCACCCCCCCTCAACCTTATTTGTTCTCCGTACTTCAGAGGCTCTTATGGTTTGCCTCCCTCCCAAATTAAATTTAAAAATAAAAATACTTACAGAAATAAAAGTGAGCAAGACATTAAGTGAAAAGCTATGAAGTTTTGGCACACGGTTTCCAGATTAAAAGATAAAACATCTCACTTAGGAGTGGGAAAATGTTACAAGACCAGTGCAAAAACAGCCCGAAGCGGTGTTACTCGGCATCACCAAACCCGAGAACAAGTTCCTCTCAAACAACTGAAATTCGCTAGTGAGAGAAGTTCAACTGCTGATATAGAATTTATTTTTAGAGTTGTTTAGTTCGTCTTTAACTTCAGGTCAATGAATCCATGAGTCTTTTCCCAAAAAGTTATCTCCATGTCACAAACCAAAGCGCTTGGCACAATGCTGGCATACTGACAGTGACTCGTGAGGCAAGATTGGCTGATTGAATGAATTTCATGAATTAATGAATGAAATTATATAAACCCAAATCATGAGAAGAGTTAACGAGAATAGTACATGTAACAAAAGGTTTACCAGCACGGAACACTCCATGCTTAAGTGATTGCATCACACTTTCCAGTTTATAGGATTTCATGATTAATAATAATGAGTTCATTTTTAGTGAGCATCTTCTCTGTGCCGGGTGCCGTGCTAAGTGTTTCACCTGGATTTTCTCAGTTATTGCCCACGAAAACCCTTTGACACAGTGTAGCACGGGAGATTGAGAGCACAAGCTGAAGCCAGGTTGGGCGGATCTGGCTCCATACTCAACGTCAGCTTGGCAAAATACTTCACCTATCTGTGCTCAGTTTTCTAATCAATAAAATGGGATGAAAACAGTTCTTATCTCATGGGATATGGAGTTCTTAGATTAGCGCCTGGAACAGTGTACGTCCAGAAGTGTTAGCTGTCGCTATTCAGATCTTGAGTCACACTGCCTGGACTCTAATCCCACCTTCACCTCTGGCTAACCTTCGCCTTCACCTCTAGCTAACTGTATGATGCTGAACGGGTAGTTTAATCTCTCAGAGACTCAGCTTTGTCGTCTGCAAACAGAGATTCTAATAATACATCCTGAGGTTATTTCCTGATGGCATGAGTTAACAGGTGTGTGCTTAGAAGAGTATCAATAAATGCTATTATAATCCTCATTTTATAGAACCGAAAACTGAACTTCTCGTGTGCCACTTGAGTGTGGTCTAGGACTCAACTTCAGACAGCCTGACTCCAGCATCCTAATTCATTTAGGGTGGTCTCGATGCTGAAACATTAAAGAAGTTCTCCCTGGCAATAGTTTACATTAAACCCTAATTATTCTGGATATACCAACCTATATGTGTTGGACTGCAAGTAGTCATTTTACTAATAATCCTTTGAAATGGAGATATTTAAGTCTTGAAGCAACATCAGAAAACGTCCCAGAATACTTCCATTTCTGCAGCAGTAACGCTTGGCACAGGTGATCTCAGAGAATCTTAAATAGGTCTCTCTCCTTCCTCACTCCTTGTGTCTAAATTCCGACTACTTCAAATCTCTTTAATCCTCTCATTTCTGATTTTCTTCTGCCTTGCGCTAAAAGACCACAAGTTTTCCCACTGCCAAATCTCGAGCACTGGAAAAAGTATAGGTTTTGTAGTTGGGAGGAACCTTTTGGTAAAATGACATAACAATGGACATTATTTTGTAAAGGTTAAAACAATGTTCTTAAGTTCCCCTTTAAGTGCTTTCAGCTTTTCTTCACCAATTTGAGCCTTAAGTTATTGCTCTAGGAGAGGAAAGAGCCTCAAACAAAGACACTATTGATCAGCTTTGAATTTCAGAGCTGACTTTCTTGACCTCCTGAAGGGAAAGAGTGGACTTGAAAAGCAGGCTGTCAGGGGAGAGACGTCTAAATCACAAAGCACCACTTTAAGCACACAGAGAGGCAGGGCAGGTGTCCCGAATGACAAAACCCAGGGAAATGACATAAGGAGGTAGAAAGTCCATCCTTCTAGCCTGGGTGAAGAAAATCGAGCAAAAGTAGGTGAGACGTGTGTGTCCTGCCCTCCTATCTCAGAAGCAAAGCTCCAGACAGGAGGAGCATATTTGATCTAGAAGAATGTCTAAATCACAAAGACGTGAGCCCTACTTCACAGGAGGGAAGGAGTGGTAGTGACAGTAAAAGCTGTCGCCCAGTGAGATTAGGCTGGAGAAGGATCTTAGTTGAGTTGTCCTAAGATAGATGTTCCCACCTGACAACAAGGTGGCGCTCAAAAGTCAGCTCATTTGGGTCCCTTGGGGATCAGCATGGCGAAGGCAGTGTTCCAGAACTGAATGGATGTCACAGAGAGTTTACGGCCAATAACCAAAGAGCCACTTGGCCTTCACCCTGATTTGTAGAGTAGACAACAACCTCAGTCTCTAAGGATAACAGGGCAAGAGTGGCCATGGGTAAACAAGAGTCATTTCCCCAGGGATTGGAGGACAATACATAGCCTCGAAAATAAATCCCAAAGACTGTCTCTTTCCCTTCACCACAGGATACCCCTCTCCAATAGACCCAGACTCCATGTGGGAGAAAAGCAGGTTGAAAAGAAGGAAACCAAAATACCAAAATTTAGACCAAAATACCAAAATTTAGACAAAAAAAACAGGTTGCCTAAAGACTTAAACTATTGGATTAACGAAAATTATTGGATTAGAATACATTGTTCCACTTTCCTACTCGGTATAGATTAGGTACTTACAAGAAAGATTAAATAAGTCAGAGAGAACATAAACTGCATTTTCTTTTGGCATCTGTGTATAGGGTATACGTAGATTTGTGATCCTCCTCATACTAATAGATTTTTTCCCAACAGTAGCCGATAGTTTTCAGAAATTTTATTAGCACAAAGGTCAACCATACAGAAAGGAATTCATTTATATAGCATCTAACATGAATTCTGAGAACACTGAGACTCAGAAGTAATAATAACATACATTAAATGTTAACTACATACCAGTCACTGCACTGTATTATCTTCATTAAACGTCATACAGTAGGTACCAACATTAGTCCCTTTTGATAGATAAAGAAACCAAGGTTTCTGAGGTTAAGTAACTTCTCCAAGGGCATGAGATACACAATTAGAATATACCGCCCCTTGACTTCCAGAGCTCTGCCCTCCGTGTTGGTGCTAGCACTGTTACATGGAAGAACTCTAAGGACAACCTCATGCATGTGGAAAGGATTTCACAGAGGTACTTGTAGATGGAAAATAAAAATAGTGGTGCCTGGGTGGCTCAGTCGGTTGAGCGTCCGACATCGGCTCAGGTCATGATCTCGAGGTCTGTGAGTTCGAGCTCCGCGTCCAGCTCTGTGCTGACGGCTCAGAGCCTTGAGCCTGCTTCACATTCTGTGTCTCCCTCTCTCTCTGCCCCTCCCCCGCTCATGCTCTGTCTCTCTCTGTCTCAGAAATAAAATAAACATTAAAAAAATTAAAAATAAATAAATAAATAAATAAAAAGGAAGATAGGAGTGATATGTAAAAATTATTTCAGACCCATTCCAAGGGATACATTTTAGCAAAAACAGACTGTTTCTTTAAAAATAAAAATAAGGGGCACAGAGTGACTCAGTCCCTTGAGCGTCTGACTTCAGCTCAGGTCATGATCACATGGTTCATGAGTTCGAGCCCCGCCATCGGATTCACTGCTGTCACCTTGTCAGCACAGAGCCCACTTCAGATCCTCTGTCCCTCCTCTCTCTGCCCCTCCCCCACTTGTACTTCCCCAAAATAAATAAACCTTTAAAAGAAAAGATTAAAAATGTTTAAAAAATTAAAAAACAATCAATATATAAAAATAAAAATGACAAAAAAAAGCCTTTATCAGATTGAAAGCAGTTCACTATGATAGTTTTTTTAAAAACAAAGTTTTCTCAACAAATGGAAGGCAAGAAAAAATAAAGAGAAGGACAGAGAGAGGGAGGAAGAAGGAAGGGAGGGAGGGGCAGAGGGATGGTGGGGGCAAGGAAGAGGAAAAACAGGAAAGAAAACTTTGCATAGCAAAGACTCTAAATCTCCTGTAACATTTTTACTTTGTAGCCATTGGTCATAGTTACAGACAGGTTGATTTGATGCCAGGATTCTTCTACCCAAAATTGAAAGTAGATATTCACTTAAATAAACAAATGAAATTTACCCTATGGGGCACACACAGAAAAAAATAAATTTAAAATTAATTTTTAGAAACATTTTAATAAAAGCATATGAGTACATGTTTATCACTTCAAAATTTTCTATTTCTAATTTCTATGTAAGTTTATAATAGTAAACATTTACAATATTCGTTGAGTGAGTAAATACTAGAAGGCTTGAATTGTTTTTCATCCTCACACTCTAAGATAAATGTGAGAACTGTGTGCTTTAGACTTCTGGAAATTCTTTCTGTACAGTGTGAAGCATCGCTGTTTCTTTTAGACTAAAACTTGTAATCTAAAAAAGCATTAAAATTTCATATCCTAGGATCTTTTCACCTGGTCTTTTATAAAATGTCAAAAATGTGGACAAAGAAGGAAAGAAAGGGAAGGAAAAAGGACAGTTGAGGGTCTGGATCAATGGTTCTAAAAGAGTAGTACACAGACCTCTGGTGATCTCTCAGTCACTTTCAGAAGGAAGGCTATGAAATCAGAAAGTCAGAGCCATCTTCATAACGACACTACGATGTTAGTGCCTTTTCCACAATGTTGGCATCTGCACAGAGAGTACAAAGCAATAGCAGGAGAAACGGATAGTGCTTGAGCACAACTCAAGGCAAGGGTACCCAATGCGCTTGTAGTGTATGTTCAAGAAAAATAGTAAAGATGAGAAAGGACTAATTCAAAAAGTTACGTGCACCCCTATGCTTGCTGCGGCATTAATTACAATAGCCAAGATATGGAAGCAACCCAAATGTCCAGCAATAAATGAATGAAAAAAATACATGATATCATTCAGCAATAAAAAAGAGTGAGATCTTACCATTTGCGGCAACATGGATGGACATACAGGGTATAATAGTAAGTGAAATAAGTTAGAGAAAGACAGATACCATAAAATTTCACTCATATGTAGAATCAAAACAAAACAAACAAATAGCACAATCAGACCTATAAATATATAGAACAAACTGATGGTTGCCCGAGGAAAGGGGGTTGGAGGGTTGGGCAAAACGGCTGAAGGAGAGAGAAAGATACAGATGTCCAGTCAGGAAATGAGTAAATCACAGGAATAAAAGGTACTGCATAGGGAATATGGTCAATGGTATTGGAATAGTGTTACACGGCTACACTTGTGGGGAGCATAGATAGCATAATGTATAAAGAAGCTGAATCACTATGTTGTACACCTGAAACTTAGGTTGACTTAGGTGAGTCAACTAGACTTCTGTAAATACAATAAAATAATACTTTTGATGAACATCTGAGTAATAGCATTTTTTTTACTTTATTTATTTTTGAGAAAGAGAGCACAAGTGGGGGAGGGGCAGAGAGGGAAGAAGAGAGAGAATCCCATGCAGGCTCCACACTGCAAACTTAGAGCCTGACATGAGGCTTGAACCCACAAAACGTGAGATCATGACCTGGGCCGAAATCATAAGTCAGCCCTTAACTGACTGAGTCACCCAGGCGCCCACTGAATAGCAGTTTCACTTACCGATGTTCTTTATAAAGCAGTCAAAATGTTCATTTTACTAAAATTTAAGCCTTAAGTACATGTATTTTTATTGTGTGAAAAAAAAATGGTACATACACATATACCACTTCTTCATTTAAAGTTTTTTTTAAAAAAAATGGGGCGCCTGGGTGGATCAGTCAGTTAAGCATCTGACTTTGGCTCAGATCATGATTTCGTGGTTCATGAGTTCGAGCCCCGCATCTGGCCTTATGCTGGCAACTCGGAGCCTAGAGCCTGCTTTGAATTCTGTGCCTCCCTCTCTCTCGGCTTCTCCCCTGCTTGCGAGCTCTCTCTCTCTCTCTCTCAAAAATAAATAAAAACATTAAAAATTTTAAAAATAAATAAAATTGGTTTTTTAAATTTCTTATTAAGATGTAATTGACATATAACATTCTGTTACTTTCAGGTGCACAACATGAATCATTTGTACAAATAGTGGGATGATCACAATGAGTCTTCACACCCATCACCACATAACGTGATGAGAACTTTTAAGATCTATTCTTTTAGCAGCTTTTAAAGCTCTTCTACGTATCTAAGTACAATGTTGGTCACGTGGACTGTCATCTGAGTTGGGAAAAGCTGCTTTTTCCATGGAACATCATTATGTCTGAAAGATCCACTGACTGTCTTGATTATGGTTATTCGACTCGCTTATTTGACAGGTATTTTCTCCAAAATGAACCACGCAAGCCTCTTGCTTTAAGGAAAACAACAGGTAGTACTCGTTGCCAATGACCAAATCTGAGCTTTCAACAAAAATTACAGGTTTGAAAACCTCATACCCAACACTGAGGTTGACAACTTTGTAATACAGGCTTTTCCGATAGGATCTGTGGTGATATAAATGCATGTGGTTTCATCATATTGTATAACAAAATGTGTTAACATTTAGAAACTATGCATAACTCAGTGAACCAATATTTTCCAAATAACCAATGCATGATGTTATAAAACTAAATGTGGTTACAACAGTCACTCACAAAAAGATTCGAATGTAACAGTGTACAGATAGCTCATTGATATGGCTTCAGATTTCACATTGCGACAAAACTTTAAAAAAACTAACCCTTGCCTAGTTTGGAGGTAATATCAAAAAGGATTACTCATTCCAAATCGTCCAGGAGGAAGTCAAACTTTCACTCTTTGCAGATGATAAGATACTCTACATGGAAAACTCAAACGATCCCACCAAAAAAACATTAGAACTGGTACATGAATTCAGCGAAGTTGCAGGACATAAAATCAATGCACGGAAATCGGTCGCATTTCTATACACCAATAACAATGCAATAGAAAGAGAAATCAAGGAATTGATTCCATTTACAATTTCACCAAAAACCATAAAATACCGAGGAATAAACCTAACCAATGAGGTGAAAAATCTATACACTAAAAACTATAGAAATCTCATTAAAGAAATTGAAGAAGACACCAAAAAAATGGAAAAATATTTCATGCTCCTGGACTGGAAGAACTAACATTGTTAAAATGTTGATACTACGCAAAGCAACCTATGTATTCAATGCAATACCTATCAAAATAACACCAACATTCTTCTTCACAGAGCTAGATAAAACAATCCTAAAATTTGTATGGAACCAGAAAAGACCCTGAATAGCCAAAGCAATCCTGAAAAAGAAAACCAAAGCAGGACGCATCACAATCCCAGACTTCAAGCTGTATTACAAAGCTGTAATCATCAAGACAGTATGGTACTGGCACAAAAACAGACACGCAGATCAATGGAATAGAATAGAAAACCCAGAAATGGACCCACAAACGTATGGCCAACTAATCTTTGACAAAGCAGGAAAGAATATCCAATGGAGAAAAGACTATCTCTTCAGCAAATGGTGCTGGGAAAACTGGACAGCACCATGCAGAAAAATGAACCTGGACCACTTTCTCACACTATACACAAAAATAAACTCATAATGGATAAATGTAAGACAGGAAGCCATCAAAATCCTCAAAGAGAAAGCAGGCAAAAACCTCTTTGACCTCGGCCGCAGCAACTTCTTACTCAACACGTCTCTGGAGGCAAGCAAAAGCAAAAATGAACTATTGGGACCTCATCAAAAAAAGCTTCTGCACAGCAAAGGAAACAATCAGCAAAACTAAAAGGCAATGGACGGAATGGGAGAAGATATTTGCAAATGACATATCAGATAAAGGGTTAGTATCCAAAAATCTATAAAGAACTTATCAAACTCAACACCCAAAAAACAAATAATTCAGTGAATAAATGGGTAAAAGACATGAACAGACACTTTTCCAAAAAAGACATATAGATGGCAAACAGACACATGAAAACAATGCTCAACATCACTCACTATAAGAGAAATTCGAACCAAAACCACAATGAGATACCACTTCACACCTGTCAGAATGGCTAACATTAACAACTCAGGCAACAACAGATGTTGATGAGAAAGAAGAACTCTTTTGCACTGCTGGTGGCAATGCAAACTGGTGCAGCCACTCTGGAAAACGGTACAGAAGTTCCTCAAAAAATGAAAAATAGAAGTGCCCTACAACCGAGGAATTGCACTACCAAGTGTTTGTCCAAAGGATACAGGTGTGCTGTTTCAAAGGGACACATGCGCCTCTATGTTTATAGCAGCACTATCGATATCGACAATAGCCAAAGTATGGAAAGAGCCCAAATGTCCATCGACAGATGAATGGATAAAGAAGATGTCATACGTATATATATATATATATATATATACACACACACACAATGGAGTATTACTCAGCAATCAGAAAGAATGAAATCTTGCCATTTGCAACTACATGGATGGAACTAGAGAGTACTATGCTAAGTGAAAGTAGTCAGAAAAAGACAAATATCATATGACTTCACTCATATAAGGAATTTAAGACAAAAAACAGATAGGAAGGGAAGCAAAAGTAATATAAAAACAGGGAGGGGGACAAAAACATAAGAGACTCTTAAATATAGAAAACAAACGGAGGATTACTGGAGAGATTGCGGGAGGGGCGATGGGCTACATGGGTAAGGGGCATTAATCTACAATGAAATCATTGTTGCACTATATACTAACTTCTATGTAAATTAAAAAATAAATTAATTAATTTTTTTTAAAAAAAGATTACTCATAATGACCTTTCTTAGGACTACTATAATACCCTTTTCAAACTATACATCTGTACATACTTCAACCAAAATACCATAATGCAACAGATTGAATTCAGAAGCAGATATGAAAATTCAGTTGTCTTGTACTGAGTATAAGAATTTCATAAATGTAAAACAATATCATTCTTCTCATTAACTTTTTTACCTTAGAAACGATTAGTATTTTCACTGAAAACGTTATTTACATTAACATGCACTTGATTTATTATTTTAGAATTTTATATGAATTAACATTTTTCTAGTTTCTCCGTTTCTGTTTATAACATGGTAAATGTTAATGAATATAAACCATATAAGTGAAAACATTTTGGGAAGCCGCACTGCTATTTAAAAGTGTAAAGCAGCCCTGGAACCAAAAAGTCAGAGGCTACTCACCCTCATCAGTATTACATATTCCAGTATTTAAATACAACAAAATGAAAAATTCGCTCCAGATACATCGAGTGGGCCCATTCTGAAATCTAAACCTCCCGTGACCTTTTCTTGTTCTTTTATTATTACTTTTTTAAATTTACATCCAAGTTAGTCAGCATTCAGTGCAATAATGATTTTGAAAGTAGAATTCAGTGATTTATCCCCTACATATAACACCCAGTGCTCATCCCAACAAGTGTTCTTCGTAATATCTCTTGTCCATTTAGCCATCACCCCACTCACAAGCCCCCCCAGCAACCCTCAGTTTGTTCTCTGTATTTAAGAGTCTTTATGGGGGCGTCTGGGTGGTTCAGTCAGTTAAGCGTCAACTTTGGCTCAGGTCATGATCTCACAGTTCATGGATTCAAGCCCCACGTCGGACTCTGTGCTGATAACTCAGAGCCTGGAGCCTGCTTCAGATTCTGTGTCTCCTTCTCTCTCTCTGCCTCTCCCCCACCTGAGCTCTGTCTCTCTGTCTCTGTCTCTCTCTCTCTCAAGAATAAATTAACATTAAAAAAAAAGAGTCTCTTATGGTTTGTCTTCCTCTCTCTTTTTATAGTATTTTTCCTTCCCTTCCCTAGGTTCATCTGTTTTGTATCTTAAGTTCCATGTAGGAGCGAAGTCATATGATATTTGTCTTTCTCTGACTAATTTTACTTAGCACAATACCCTCTAGTTCCATCCACGTAGTTGCAAATGGTAAGATTTCATTCTTTTTGATCGCCAAGCGATACTCCATTTCCCTTTCCATTTTCTTGACAGTGTGCCTCTCATGCCAAGCCATCTTCAGTCCTTTTGCTGTGACCCTCCCCTGAAGGCACAGTTAGAACCAATAGACTATAAAGATCCTTCAAAGCACACACATCAACTCAAACTTCTCTACCAGGCAAAATTCGAATTAGAAATAAATTTGGGAGGT
Organism: Paguma larvata; assembly: GCA_030068075.1. Classification (NCBI taxonomy): domain Eukaryota; kingdom Metazoa; phylum Chordata; class Mammalia; order Carnivora; family Viverridae; genus Paguma; species Paguma larvata. Next base: position 27,724 of record JAINVK010001451.1, read on the forward strand.
AGAAAGAAGGCAAAGAAGAGAGAATGCAAAGCCACAAGCCAAAATAGTTGGCCTCTCAAATAAACTTGCTTCCCACAAGTTCTCCTTAAAATTATTTATGGATCCAAATAAAAGTTAATAAACTTGCAATCCAATACACTAGGGGTTTTGTCCACACTGAAAAAGAAAGGAAGCAAATAGCAGCTCCCCTCCACAGCCTGTCCCTTGCTCTCTGAGGACACTGACTGCTCGGAGGTGGTTGATCCCCACTGTTCATCCCAGTTTGGGAGGACGGGCGTTTGTGTTGCAGAGCTAATGAATTGCTAATAATTGCAGAGCCCCAGAATTACTCCAGCAATTATTCAGGGGTGTTTTCTGGCATTATTTCAAAACAGAAAACTTGTAAAACCAGCTTTGACTGCAGGGCAGAATTCTTAACTAATCGCTTAGACATTTGCAACGATACATAAATTTTCCTCTCTTAGGTAAACAGAAGTACCTACTGAAAGCGCGATTTCAAAACGATCCAGGCCAAAATAAAACGCATTGACCCATAGAGTCAGATAGTTAAGGCGGTAGGGAAGTGGTCTGGGTTTTTTTGTTTGTTTGTTTGGGGAGCCAGGATTGGAAGATAACTTGAAATATCTGGAAAGTGGCTTAATTCTCAAATTCACTTTCTGCCTGCTGACAGAGTAAGATGCTGTCGTTTCTACCCAGATCATCAAGGAAACAAAAAATTATTTAAATGTTTTTGAGAGTTTTGGAGGAGACCTAAATAAAATAGAGTGAGAGATGAAAAGAAGCCTCAAAATGCCCCCTGAGCCAGCCTGAGAAGCAGCAAATTCTCTTTCTCTATATTTATAAATCATTAAGGCCGTATATGGTAAATGAAATACAATGCGTTTCCTCTCCCTTTCCCTTACATTGGGTTACATAACTACCCAACTGAACTTTATGACGGATGGGTGTTTGGGGTTATGTCAAACAGCAAAATGGTTCAGTCTTATGACCCGATTCCGTTATCAAGGGAGCTCTAAGCTCCAAACTGACTGCAGCATTGCATCTATTATTAAAGAGGATTTTTTAAAAAACAGATTCCATTGTTAGAAGCTTTATTACCAGAAGTTAAAATCAAACGAGGAAGCATTCTGTACCAGGGGGTGAAAACATAATTAAATATGAAGCTTAATTTATGTTAAAAACATACCAACTGGTTACAAAGACCGTGCAAAAATGTTGAAAAGGCAAATAAAAGAAGAAATAAAACAAGTGGGGTAGAAAAGTTTGCTTCCGAGTGATCAACGTATTTCATATTTGTGTATACATTTTAAAAACCGTGCTGAGAAAAGAAACAAAGGAATTATTATATACAAAAAATGTTGACTTTTTTTCATGAAAATGGTAAACATTCTTATTTTTTCCTCTTTTCTCTGTTCTCCAAATTTTTGCCATTGCAAAATTGTTGCTACTACTTTCAAATTGATAAGAAGTAATCACGGTAAGTCTGAAAAAACATCCACTTAGCAACAAGTGTGAGCGGCGGAAACAGACAACACCGACCATCCTCAAGAAAGGAAGGGGAAGCTGTAAGCACACTAGCTGGTGGCCGAGGTGACAGCGTCTCTGGGGTGAGCCCCGGCTCCCAAAGAAGCAGGTGACAATGACCGTGTACTCCTCCATCCTTGAAGCTCCTGAAAACAAGCCTCCGGGCTTCTCAGTGTGGTTTACTCCTGACTCATCGTCTCCAAGGACACGAGGAATCTTTGGAAAGGAAAAGGGACGGCAGCTGGGGCTGACTTCAGTCCTGCCTGCCTCCACCAGCTCAGCCACGCACCAGAGACATCTCTCTGTCCCCTGGCTGGAGCCACTTAAATGAAACTCCCCAACGCCCACACACAATTATATGAGCAAATCAGTTAGCGTCCGACTTCGGCTCAGGTCACGATCTCACACTTCGTGAGTTCGAGCCCCCATCGGGCTCTGTGTGGACAGCTCAGAGCCTGGAGCCTGCTTCAGATTCTGTGTCTCCCTCTCTCTCTGCCCCTCCCCCACTCATGCTCTGTCTCTCTGTCCCAAAAATAAATAAACATCTAACAAAGGTTAAAAACCTCCACCGTAAAGACTGAAGCACGTCTAGACATGTCTAGAGGAGAGAGCGGACTCTCCACACCACGGCCTGAATGAGGGACACGGGAACGTGCGGGAAATAACTGATCCTAAGGGAAGGGTGACTCGGGAACACAAACTTCACACAGTCCGGAGGCCATAATCTCAGAAGAAAAGGGGATTTTTAGCAGCAGAACGTGACGCTGGGGTCTAACATCGCCCTCCCGCAATGAGCTCACAATTGAGTCCCAGAGAGAAGGACCCGCCGGTGATGCTGAAGGAATACATAAAGCCCCCAGCCCGGCCATAGAGACTGTGGCCTGGGAGCAGGAGAAGGCTCTCCCCGCGTCCGCAGACGACCCCGGGCGGCCCGCGTGAACCCGGGCAGAGGCGTCTGTCCTTTACCAGGACTCCCCGGGCGCCGGGGACTGACCTGGAAGGACGGCCCCGGCGCAGCCCGACCTCAGCAGACGCGAGCAGACCGCCGTGGCGGCAGCCACGGGACAGCCACGCTAGGCCCACAGAACGGAGAAGCGCAGCTCGGTTAGAAATCAGCAGGACTGGGAACTGTGGAATCCCTTCCATCTGCTGCAGCGTCGCCACCCTGTGCATCCGCGAGAAACGTCAGTGTTACAAATGGATATGAAACCCCTTTTCTCTACTCCCCAACCCTCCACGCCACACACACACACACACACGCACACACACGCACGCGCGCGCACACACGCATGCGCGCTGCACACACACAATCCATTCTTTCTGCAATTTTTTAAATGCCTCCTTATAAGAGGGTCTATTCAGTGGTGACGAAGACATGTGACGGCTGACAACAAATCACTTAGCAGCCACAACCACCGCAGCGTGCTGGCTGACCACCACTGACTGGTCCAGGACTGGGACGCTGTCTCTAGCACAGCCAATCATAGTAGTATTTCCCCCACAGCCACAGCTGATTGGTCCAGGAGAGGGCTCCCCGCCCCCCCCACCCCCCGAAGCCACCCTGAGCCAACAAGGCCCCAGCCTGGAAAGTCTAGAAGTTCTAGACTTGACCTTCACTTTTGGGAGCCTGAGTTAGGAAATACAAGGATGAGATACTATGAACGCATGGCTTGGAGAAGAGGAAGCTAGTCTAAAGATAAGAATAAAGCAGAGGTAAAAAGAGGAGACGAGAAATGAAGACTCCCGAGAAGGCTGGATTTCCCCGATTCCCCGCACCCGGGAGATCACTGCAATCCCGTCATTGGACTTCATCAGCCCATCAAGGTACAGTTACCCTGGGCTCCTGTCGCTTGCAGCCCAAAGAATCCCAATATAGTGACTCACACACACGCTGCAAATGATGGCGGCAATTGAAATCCCCTCTCACAAGACTTGCTGAGAACTGTTCTCTGCAACAGGCCTCTCAGGAAGTTGAGAGCAGCAGCAGAAGAGATGGCAGTCGACCTGTTATAGCTAAAAGGGGGTGTATTGGTGAGCTTAGAAAAAAAAACATGCCTTGGATGTTTCCAGAAACACGAGGAGAAGGGGAGATTCTACAGACTAGAGCTAGTGACATAATTTGTTATTGTTGACAATATTCGGTGTTTAGAGCCTGACTCGCGTGGCCTAAAGAATCGGGTTACAAAGGCAGAAAACCTAGCAGCATGGCTTTACACAAGTTATAAAATGTCTATGTGTCGCTTATTATGGCACAGGGAACTTTTTTTATAAAGAGTCCTTATTCACCAAAGATTTATTCGAGAAAGCAATGTATTTATCTAACCAAAATTTTGAGTCAACTAGATAGAGCCTCTCCTCTCTCTTCCTGTCCCTCTCAGGGACATCTGTCTTCAATTTCATTCTCTTGACATTTTTCACTTCGAACTCAATGTCATAGTTTGATGAAGCCTGGTGGCTAGCAGCTCTTGGAAATGGTCACAAACCCACAACCACAATGGTGTCTTTATCAGAGAGCCAAAGGTTTCTTCTCTCCATTTCCATTTCTCTCCCATCTGTTAGACCCCTAAACCAGATCCAGCTGGTTTTCTTGACACCTGTCATGTTTATTTAGGACCTGTTTTTACCAGAATCCTTTCAACACAATAAAAAATACCAGATTTGGCTTCTATGGGCTTTTCAGAGAAGGCAACACCTAGTACAGGAAGGATAAAAGAGAGAGAGAGGCTGCCAGGCATACAAAGCAATACAAGTCAATTATTGGACTGTGTACATGACGTTTTCTTGGCCGCAAGAAGGCACGAAAAAAATTTTTTCATTATTTTTGCCTTAAATTCTGGTGAGAATTTAACTGTCCCTCTTCATCAGACAGTTCTTTGAAATTAAAAGTAACTTATTTTTGTGTGAAAGCCAATGTTTGCAATTAGGTAACACACCATGGACCTTGTCAGATAATGAAGAGTAAACACATGTCACCTGTGTATGTAAAACATAATTCTTCGTGCACACACACAGTCTTCTTTCTCAAAGATGCAAATAGCCTACTATTTTGCATAAGATCACGCAGAGAGTTTGCTGGTATCTCACATATATGCTTCCGTTTAACTCTCTTGTTCAACCCAAAAAGGTGTTATTCATAGCTTGAGCTCAGAATTTAGTAGTCTCTCTATTTTAGTCAGAAATTTTAACTGTGGAAACAGGAATGAAGTTGAAAGACACAATACTTTTCCACTTAATTTCTTTGTTGGAAGCGAAAAACGAACACTTTTATGACCAAACAGAATTTAGGTTCTGCTGAGTGGAGCGCAAGTTTCAATACCTTGTCCATCCTCACAGCAATGCATCTGTTTGGAAAGTGATTAAAATCCCCCAAAGCCCAAGGGCTTCTGGGGCGTAAACACAGCTTGGGCTGCAGAGCTCTTGGCTCTGGGACTCAGCCAAGCCTTCCAGAGTGCTGGCAGAAACCCCACTCAGTATCTCCCTCCAGACCAAAGGGAGAAGTAGTAAACAAACCCATCAATCACCAGCAACTGGGAAGTGCTGAGAGCCATAAGTTTTAGCCACCAATATAGAAAGAATCTGATAAATTGCCACCCGTCACCTCTCCTGCTAAGCATGCGTACAGGTTCTCATTTCGCTGTGGACTTGCTAAAAGTCTGGAATACAGAATACTCAGCAGAAAGAAGACAAAGGCCTGAATCTACCTAGGAAAGGATGTCACTATTGCGATTTATTTGGTTTTCTTAGTAGAACGTAGGGTACTTGCTTTTATTGTTGGACTTAAAATTCTTAATAAATTTTCCTAGACATTTATGATTCCAAGGAGATACAACAAATGTTCTGTCACCTGAGATACAAGGATCAAGTGTTCATTCATTAATTTATTCGTCCTTTTTGAAAATGTTTATCAAACACCTACCAGATTCCTGGCACCATTTGTATTCTGACTAAACATAAAAGAGGTAAAAGATTAGAACATAATAGACCAAGTCCCTTCTTTTAAAAATTTGTCATCTGGGATGCCTGGGTGGCTCAGTGGGTTGAGCATCCGGCTTCAGCTCAGGTCATGATCTCATGGTTCGTGGGTTCGAGCCCTGCGTCAGGCTCTGTGCTGACGGCTCAGAGCCTGGAGCCTGCTTCAGATTCTGTGTTTCCCTCTTTCTCTGCCTCTCCCTTGCTTGCGCTCTGTCTCTCTCAAAAGTGGATGAACGTTAAAAAAATTTTTTTAAAAAAGTTTGTCATCCAAATGCAAGGACAGGGGATCTCTACATATCAAAATTTTTAAATACTGTAAGGTAATACACAGAATTGAATAAAAAAGACAAGAAGGTGGTGCCTGGGTGGCTCAGTCGGTTAAGCGTCGTACTGTTGATTTTGGCTCAGGTCATGATCTCAAGGTCTGAGTTGGGCTCTGTGTGGAGCATGGAGCCTGCTTAAGATTCTCTCTCTCTCTCTCTCTCTCTCTCTCTCTCTCTCAAATAAATAAATAGACATTAAAAAGCAAAAAGATGAGAGCATTTACAATAACTAAGACATTCTTCCACTGGTGGTTAAAAAGTAGGAACTAGTGACGATTCATCTGGGTTTTTTTTTCCCACATCTGAGCGAAACTCAATAAGGTTTTATGGGAAGATGTTTAAGTAATGTTTTTCTAAGTTAACTTCTGATGGCTCCTGAGTAGAAATAGCTCAAGAGCCCATTCCCTGACAGGTGCCCGGGTGTGGCTAATGTGTTCTATGTTTCTGGTTAAATGTAAACATTGGGAGAAGAGAGGGGGTCTGATGACAGCGCAGGAGGTCTGTTCCTGTGTAAGCGCAGAGGAAGGTCAAGGCACCAAATTCGTAAGCCACAACAGTCATCCTGTCCTCAGGCCACACGATGGAATCACTCAGGATGTTAAAAAAAAAAAAATCAGATGCCTGGACTCTACCTCAGACCACTTAATTCAGAATATCTGGAGGTGGGGCAGGGTTTCTTTTAAGCTCCTCAGGTAATTTATCAATAGGAAGGTAGATACGCAAAAGGCCGCCACAGAACACAACCAGTCATTAAATCTCCCACAGAATCTTTGACCTCAAGCAATATAACATCCCCATAGATCTTCTGAGGTTCACTAATTACAAATAATATTCCGGGTAATTAACTGAGTGACTCTATGCAGGATTATTGTCCAAAGTCCTGCTAAAAATTGAACAACGTCAGTCAGAAATTATTACCTCTTGTCCTTTTTGAAAATTTGGTCCCCTTCTTGCCTATTAAGTCACTAAGGTTGTGACAATAAAGCCACACCCCCTAGGTGAGTGATCATCCCTTGTTCTCTATCGCAAAGCTCATCTCAAATTGTCGTGTATTCGGTTCAAAGAGTTAGACATCACAGTCGTGCCGAACTATAAATTCCTACCTGATCTACCAGAACACCTGCCCGATTTGACCTCCAAATGATCCTGAGGTACCACAGGAGCCTCAATTACTGAGGCTCTCTATTAGGTCATGAAGCTTGTTCTGGCCTTTTCCAGCCTAGAGAGACTAAGGGTGAGGAAAGATCAACCAAAGCCACAGACTGTCTCACACTACTCCTAACAGATTTCTCCATCTGTTAATAATTGAGAGAAAGGCTGTGCTTAATACCCTTTATGTTCCTTACGTAGCTGCAGTGATTCCTAGCCTGCCAGTATATCAGTTAGCCAGTGTCCCCACTCAAAGGCACACAAGCTCAGGCCTTAACTCCCCCCACATCCGGCCCTGAAGATTATGGTGTACTGCACCTCGGATGGGACCCAGGAGCTTGTATTTTCAATAAGGACCTCCAGGAAATTCCAATGCAGCCATTCTGGGTACTCTCTCATAGACCAATTATCTTAAACAAAACCGAGCCTTGAAATTTAACAGCATGATAGTTGGAATGCCTTTTAAATGGGATATCTAATAATCACACACTGGAGAGTAAAAGATTGCCACTCTTCCAGAATGAGGTTGACCACGCTCTGGGTTCTCAAGTTTATTTTTCTCTGCAGCACTTTTCACAAACTGACTGTCATTGTATGTGTCTATTCGCTTTTTTCTACAACATTATTTTTTCTTTAATAAAATGAACATTCCACAAGGACGAGAATTTGTCTATGTTGTTCACTGATAGATCTGAGAACAATTCTTAACATAGAAATTATCCAATAAATGATAAATGAATGAGTAAATAAATAAGTGAACGAGTGAATATTTAGGAAATTCTCAAAACCGTTGACAAGTTGACAGGCAAGGGGACCTACTTATCAAAGCAGGAGCAGGAAACCCTCCCCAGGTCTTTAATTTAACTTGAGGTTTTTATTTCTTTGTTTTTATCAGCCTCACCATACAGAGGAGACTTACTAATCAATCCTCAAGTTTCCTGAAATATAAAGGTTCAAGAAAGTTGTACTGATTTTTGTGAATCAGTTAAGCAAGCTTCGATGTCCAGTAGACGAGTGTACATGATCTTCTTGGCTAAATTGGTGCTACCGGTAGTGACGTCTTAGAATCTACTCTCCTCATTGGATCTGATGGTCAAACTTGGACCTCTACATGTTGGTGTATTACACTTGAGTTTTCTCAAGGTAGTAAGTTTGTAATAAAATTTAAATGGGATAAAAATCCCCAGATAGCCTCTTCCAATTTTTGTTTCTTTTACAACTTCACTCTCATGACGAGGGGTTATTAGCTACGAGTTGCTGCCAAAAAGGACATTAAGGTGAGTGACACACTTGTTTAGAACAGGGAGGAATTAGTTTTACAGTATTAGCAACTGGCTTAGAGTTGGTGACAAGGGAAAACATTCTGCGGTTTTTTTGCGTGGGAGGCAGAGTTTTAGACGATCATCACATTGGACATGTCACCAAGAGCGCGTAAATGCACTTCAGTCTTTCCATTGTTCACAGCTGCCGGGTCTCCCCACTCAGCTGTGAATGTGGATGGGCCTTGAACAGCAATACGAAGGATTACAATGAGGGAGAAATATCAGTCTTGGTTCCAGGTTAGAATAACTATTGTGAAAATGGTATTCAGAGAGTTTAACTGTAAGATGACTTACAGTGAATGGGTAAATTTCCTGCAGATTTCTATCATATACTGTCATTCAATACCGGGATCTATTCAGAAATGAGCTTGTGGAAAACATGTCACTCAGAGCAGAACTTTAGGGCTGTCTTATGCTCATCTACTAACGACTTGACCTAAGGCCCCATTTTTCCCCATCCTGGCTTCTTGTACACAAATGGTATTCAAATTTAACAAAAGCAAATGAGGAGGGCCCAGAGATAATTAGCTGAATCACAGTGGGTGAAAGGGAAACTGGGAGAGCAAGGTGTCCCAGAAACTAAAAGAGGCATTTCAAGGAAGGAGCAATTAATGCTGGTGAGTAATTGAAGATGAGGACTGAGAACCGATGACTGGGTTTGGCCCCTTGGAGGTCATCCATAATTTTGCAAAGAATAGCTTTGGTTCACCGGAAGGACAAAGCCTGAACAGAGTGGGTTTAAGAGAGAATGTAAGGTGAGAATCGGACACAATGAGTATTTCAAGAAAACAGAGAAATGGTGTCATATCTGGGGGGAGAGTGTAAGATGTGAGAAAGGTTTGTGTTTTTAATGGACGTTTTACACTGTGTTTATATACCCATGGGAACGATCCCCTCGACTATTAGAGAGGGAAGGATTAGTGATCTAGAGGGAAAGAAAGACAAAGAATACTTGGTGGAATAGAGCAAACAAATCCATGAGTAGAGAAACAGCTAGAGGACTGAATACAAAAAGGGAAGAATTGGTCTCAGGAAGCGGCAGAGACCAGCAAGGTGAGAGAAGGCGGGGAAGAGTATAGAGATACGTGTGAGGAGCTAAGCCTGCCGGTGAGAAGAGCTGGGCGTTGTCTTCTGGGAGCTTCTGTTTTCTCAGTGAAATAAGAGTGATGGTATTACCTGACAGTGAGGAAGTGGGAAGAAAGGTCAAGTTTGTGCAAAGGGGAAACTGCAAAACAGAGACTGTAAAATGGTTTCCCAAATGAGTGGGGGACGCAGTAGAAGTGACAAGGAGTGTCCTGTCTGTGTTCACAACTAAGGAGTGAAACCAGCCAACCTCATTTGTAGTTTTCTCCAGCAGCGTTTCAATGTTCACACATAAGCATGGGGTAGGTAGAGGGTCACGTGTAACCAGAGTTGGGATTTCTGGCCATTTGCAACAACATGGATGGAACTAGAGTATATTACACTAAGTGAAATAAGTCATTCAGAGAAAGATAAATATCATATGATTTCACTCATATGTGGAATTTAAGAAACAAAAGAGATCAACATAGGGGAAGGGAAGGAAAAATAAGATAAAAGCAGCATAGAATGGAGGCTGAAAAGTAGAAAAAAATCAAATATGAGAGGATGATGGCTAATAAAAGCAGTGGAATCCATGGATTGGATATGATAAAGAATGGTTATGGGGAAGCAAAAATAATATAAAAACAGGGAGGGGGACAAACCGTAAGAGACTCTTAAATACAGACAACAAACCGAGGGTTGCTGGAGGGGTTTTGATTATAGGGATGGGCTAAATGGGCAAGAGGCATTAAGAAAGACACTCGTTGGGATGAGCACTGAGTGTTATACACAGGTGATGAATTACTAGATTCTATGCCTGAAATCATTATTGCACTATATGTTAACTAACTTGAATATGAACTTTAAAAAATTAAAAAATTTTAAAAACAAAAAAATAAAGAATATTTACTGCGAAAAATGTGCTGGAAAGATAGGAAAAGATGGTGGACAGAATGTCACATGCTTAGAACCATTTTGGTTATAGGTATTTAAATTTTTTTAAATTATTGGTAATAACAAGATATAGGTATGAGAGAGAGTGGCTGATGAAAGGTAGAATAAAAACTAATTGGTAATAAGATAAAAGGGTTTATAGACTGATGAATGGATAAAGAAGATATGGTGTGTGTGTGTGTGTGTGTGTGTGTGTGTGTGTGTGTGTGATATAATACATAGTAATATTACTCGGTGATCAAAAAGAATGAAATCTTGCCCTTTGCAACAATGTGGATGGAACTAAAGTGTATTACGCTAAGTGAAATGAGTCATTCAGAGAAAAATAAATATCATATGATTTCACTCATGTGTGGAATTTAAGAAACGAAACAGATCAACATAGGGGAAGAGAAGGAAAAATAAGATAAAAACAGAGAGGGAGGCAAACCATAAGAGATTCTTAAATACAGACAACAAACTGAGGGTTGTTGAGGGGTGTTGTGGGTGGGGCAGATGAGCTAAACAGGTGTTGGGCCTTACGGAGGGCACTCGTAGGGATGAGCCCTAGGTGTTGTATGTAAGTGATGATTCACTAAATTCTACTCCTGAAACCATTATTCCACTATATGTTAACTAACTTGGATTTAAATTAAATTTAAATAAATAAGTAAAATAAATAAATAAGAAGAAAGGGTTTTGAATGATGCATCTACATGAATGCTGAAATCATCAAGAGAAGAGACAAAAGTAGTGGTGAATAATGTTAAAATCTTCAGTGAATGAAAAGGAATGAACAGAATATTGATAAGTAATCTTGATCATAGCTGTCAGGATCACCGTGAAGGATTTTAATATGTCTCTTTCAGAACTTGGTAAATCGAGCACAGAAAACATAATTAAGGCTCTGAAGAAACGTAACTCACAATGAATAAACCTACTTTAATAGAAGCATCTAGAACCGTGTACCATGTTAGCCAAGAATACACATTGTTCTTTTGTATTTATTAAATTTTTATAACAATTCTGTACTTAACCATAAAGAAATCCTTCAAAACTTCCAATGAATGAAAGGAGAAAAAATTAAAATGACAACACTTTTGTATAGTTGTAAGGAAATTATTAAAAATATGAGGAAATTTGTCAGAATATATACAATGGGGTGAAAACAGGTACTTCATCTTAATTTATTATATCACTTACTTACTTTGTCCCCTGCTCTTCTCCACTAAAGAGCCGAAATATTTAGAACCCCAAAATAGTATACTGTATATAATAAATTGTAACAGAAATTTTTTAATCTAATTATCCATTGATACTTCACCTACATAACCTGAAACACCCAGATATTTTATTGCCCAGAACCACCATTTCACTTGCTTGCCCGTTTCTACCTTGCAAACCTTGTGGATTAATTAAAGCTACTTCACTGCTTGTGCAAGAGTTGTAAGAATCACTGAGACGCTGTGTCAAGAGTTCTTTGAATGCTTTAGACAAAAGAAGCTGTAGAGATGTAAAGTCAGAGGATTATTATCATCCCGCCTCCTCCAAATAAATTATTATAATTTACGCGGTTGCCACCAATATACATGGTACTTTGCAACAGCAGTAGAGAAAGATAACAGACCCTCACCCTCCAACCTGTTACTAATCCTTCAGGCATATAAACAAGAAGGGCCCCAAATATTCAGAATGTCTATTTATAAACTCTTAGATTTACTGTCTTTGCAACATATGGGTATTGTGAGTATGATAGTAAAGACATTTAAATTTGACTGATGTACAAAAGTGCTTTTGGGGCTCTGCAAATGTCCCTAGACCACTTGACTATGTTCTCAGAAAGGTAAGATGAGGAAACTGTACCAAGCAGTGCTGTCTGTGTCAGCTTTTGTCGCAGGAAAAAACAACCCCAATAGCTCAACGGCATCCAACAAGCACCTACTTATTTCTCATGTTACTTGAAGACTGTGACTCGGATGGTCCTTGCTGAATTCACCTGGGCTCAGCAGGCCTCATGTCTTCTCATTCCCTAACCCAGATGCCACTGTCTGCGAGCTGCTGTTCTCACGGTCAAGGGCTGGAGGAAAAGGGCCCAAGACGAAGCACCCAACTGCATTTAAGCTTCTATGGAATGAGACAACTGTCACAGCCACTCATGGCTTGTTGGCCAAAGCATGTGACCAAGAGCAAACAAGTGGGAACAATCCCACCTATCACGATACTATGTCGCAAAATGAAATCTCCCGTCCACTCCCCACCTGGTTGTTCACTAGGTATGACACTGGCCCAGGGCTTCCTCCTGTAGAATTGTGTGCAGCTATTTATCATGCTTTGTGAGTGCTTTGGACCTACTATGGGGAACCCGGTTTTCTTCTTTCTAACATCCTTCTCATTGGTCTTCTAAGGGATGTTAGGGAACTTGTGCTGTTCAAATTCAGATGTATTGCTGTGATAACCTAGATCTCCTATGATTGCTGAAAAACTTCAACAGTGTCAAGACCCAATGATATACTACATTCGATCCTCTATAATCCATTTCATTTTTTAAAAATCCTATATGCAAATTAAAAACATAGATTTTCGTTAATTTTAATTTCCTCTCCAAACCACATGATATCTAAGCTAGAGTAATAAACTCTCACATAGTAAATACTCATGTATACAGGGTATGCCCTTAACACAAAACTGAGGCCATTTGTTTAAGAATTGATTTTTCTGGGGTGCCTGGGTGGCTCAGTTGGTTAAGCCTCTGACTTTTGGTTTTGGCTCAGGTCACAATCTCATGGTTCGCGAGTTGGAGCCTCATGTCAGACTCTGTGCTAACAGTGCAAAACCTGCTTGGAATTCTCTCTCTCTCTCTCTCTCTGCCCCTCCCCTGCTCTCTCTCTCTCTCAAAATAAATAAATAAACTTAAAAAAAAAAGAACTGATTTTTCTTGCGGCACCTGAGTGGCTCAGTCAGTTGAGTGTCCAACTCTTGATTTCAGCTCAGATCATGATCCCAGGGTCATGGGATTGAGCCCCATGTTGGGCTCTGCACTAAGTGTGACCCTGCTTGGGATTCTCTCTCTCTCTCTCTCTCTCTCCTTCTCTCTTTCTCTCTCTCTCTCTCTCTCTCTCCATCTGCCCCTCTCCCCCACCTGCACTTTCTCTCTCTCTAAAATAAAAAAAATAAAATAAAAAATAAAAAGAGCTGATTTTTCTCCCAAAAACTTTTAATAAGTATTTCCATAGCATGTATTATATGTTAGATGTTAAGCGATTTTATACATGTTAATTTATTTAATCCTTGTAACAACACTGTAAGATAAATACCATCATTACCATCCCTGTTTTAAAGATGAGGAAACTGAGGGACAGAAAGGTAAATAACAAAGCGACACACCAGGTAAGTGGCAGAACTGGGATTCAAATCCAGTCAGTCTGGCTCCATGACTCATGCTCTTATCCATTATGTTATGCTGTTTTGTCCCCTTCACTCAGAATTTTCTCTAATCCAGGAGACTCTTTGTTTCATTTCTCCAAGCAAAGAAGAAATGTACTATGCTGATTTACTGTGCTGCTCTGAACCTCAACCTTCCATTTTCTCAATATCTCCACATGAGAACAATTTATACAAACATAATGGAGGTTAGATTTGTACCACACATCAGCATTAGCCATGGTGAGATTCGAAGATATTAAAAGGGACTTGCCCACACTTACGTACCTAGCAGGAGGCAGCTGGAACTTCTTGAAGATATGAATCTGTATCATCCCGTGTATTAATTGCCCTGTCCTCCTGGATCCGAAGCAGTAAATGCCCCTACCGTGTAAGGCAGCTCTCCTCTGAACCAACAGCACCTTCTTCGTGACTGTTCGTTTCTATTTTACCAGCTAGCATTGGCTAAGCAACTTCTTTTTTGTCTCTTTTTCCATATGTCATACAGAGCCGGGTACTTTTTTAAAATTTAAAAATATAGGGGTGCCTGGGTGGCTCAGTTGGTTCAGCGTCCAACTTAAGCTCAGGTCATGATCTCATGGTTTGTGAGTTCGAGCCCCACATCCGGCTCTGTGCTGACAGCTCAGGGCCTGGAGCCTGCTTCAGATTCTGTGTCTCTGTCTCTGTGCCCTTCCCTGCCCTCATGTGCTCTCTCTCTCAAAACCAAATAAACATTTAAAAGAATAAAATAAAATAGCATACGGTGCTACTTTTAATGATAACAATCTCGAATAAATAAAATTCACATATTTTGACACCTCGTTAGAGATTACAGGTTCAAATTTCTCCTTCAGATCTTGCTATCAGAAGTAAAATAGTGGGGCGCCTGAGTGGCTCAGTTGGTTAAGGGACCGACTGCTGCTCAGCTCATGATCTCACGGCTCAAAGGCTCATGAGTTTGTGCTGACAGCTCAGAGCCTGGAGCCTGCTTAGGATTCTGTGTCTCCCTCTCTCTCTGCCCCTCCTCTGCTCACGCTCTGTCTCTTTCTCTCAAAAATAAATAAAAATTAGAAAAATAAAAAATAAAAAAATAAAAATAAAGGTAAAATAGTGAACGTCCCATTGCGGAAGGTGGCTAATTCCAGAGGTGAGGAAGTTAACGAACAATGAAATTGGGAAGGAGGATGGGCCTCAGGGTGAGAAGAGGATGAGCAACAGTGTAGCTGGATAAACTTTAGACAATGGAATTCATTGCTGTAGACTCAAGAACCGGCTCTCATTGGATATGGTTAGTAACCTTCCTGGCACAGGAAATGCTTTGGTGATGTTGCCAAGAATATATGTAGATTCTCTTTTCAGAGTAATACCAGCTACGATGCAAACATGTTCTTTGATCAACCAATAATCAAGATTGTTTTTTCTTAAGAGACCAGTATCACACCTGTAGGCAAAGCAAATTCACAATTTTATTTTAGAAATATACTCTTTGTGAACCAATTGCCACCTTCCAAAGTGAATGACTAAATGATCACTTTCTACGTAAATCGCTTAAGAGCCATGTTTGCATGTTAACATACATATGGGTAAGGTGTATAGGACAGGAAAGTTATTTTGGTGTATTGTTAAAATAATTATATATCAGCTATGTAATGGCCTAGGTCTCTATCATAAATATTACTTTCTACAAGTATTGAATAAGACCTAATCTTATTTACAGTGCTTATGAATTTAACAAGCAATTAGAAATTCAAAGATAATGTCTCCTATCATACTTGTAATAATCAATTATGGCTACTATCTATTGAATATTTATTATATTCAAACCCAGGGGTGCCTGGGTGGCTCAGTTAGTTAAGCATCCAACTTCGGCTCATGGTTTGTGAGTTTGAGCCCCCTGCCGGGCTCTGTGCTGACTGCTCAGAGCCTGAAGCCTGCTTAGGATTCTGTATCTCCCTCTCTGTCTGCCCCTCCCCTGCATGTGCTCTATCTCTCTCAAAAATAATTAAACATAAAAAAATTTTAAAAATAATAATAATATGCAAACCCAATGCTAAGTATGTTCCTCACAGCAACATTAAAAGGTAAATACTCTTATCTCTACTCTACATGAGAAAATGAGGTTCACAATGGTTGTGTATAGCCCAAAGCCTAGAAAGCGGTTATGCCTAGATTTAGACACAGGTATATGTGGCTGCAAAGTCCATGCTATTATTCAGTATACTCTAGATTTTGTGCCCCAGAAACAGAAGCTATAGAAACAGAGGCCATCTCTTTGTCTTTTCTAATAAAAATATAAACATGCTTATGTGAAATACACTGAGAGTTTTGTCTTCATAAACTAGACAACTCCCCTCCCCCCAAATCAAATGCAATTTAATGGGGAATATGAAAACAGATCAGATGTATCTAGTCTGCAGTCGGAATGGCTAAAATTAACAACGAAGGCAACAAAAGATGTTGGCGAGGTCGCAGAGAAAGAGGAACCCTTCTGGACTGCTGGTGGGAATGTAGCTACCCTAGAAAACAGTATGGAGGTTCCTCAAAATATTAAAAATAGAACTACCCTACGACCCAGATATTGCACTACTAGGTATTTATCCAAAGGATACAGGTGTGCTGTTTTGAAGGGGCACAGGCGTGGAGCCTGCTTAAGATTCTCTCTCTCACTCCCTCTGCCCCTCTCCCCTGCTCACACACACACACACTCTCTCTCTCTCTAAAAATAAATAAATAAATATAAAAAATAAATAAAAATTAATTTAATTAATTAAAAAAGTACATACTATGTACTTGAGAATATCAACCCAAACAACGAACCCCAAAAATATTAGAGTAAAATTATAGGACATTAAATATAAAGAAATATTGCTTTGAGCATCTAAGCAGAAAGAACAAGTGACTTTCAAGCAAAAGAGAAGAACATCTTTTTTTCAAAAGCAACACTTTATGCCAAAAGAGAATGTAGTAACATATCTAAGAGAATAAAAGAAAGAAAATGTGAGGCAAAGATTTTACACACAGAGAAAATGTACTTTCAAAAAAGGATTACAGATAAATTGTTATCAACATTCAAGAACTCAGGGAATCTTGTTCTCATGGGTCCTTCCTGAGGAATCTTCTAAAGAACAGACTTCAAAAAACTAAAATTACTAAAGAAACATCACCATAAGAACTGGTTGGTAAGATTAAACATAACTATTTGTAGAATTGAGACAAAAATGAAGGTAAAAAGGGAGAGAATATTGGATGTAATGGCCGTATGATTAGAAAATGTAGATATAGTACAACTATAAAAAAAGAGCAGTGATATGGAAAAAATTATTCAAAACAACGTATACTTAGTAATTATATTGCCCTGGCAATATTATTATTGTTTTCTTGAGACTGCTATATGGAATAAAATGTGTAATTATAAGATATTCAAAAATTCTATCATTCCCTTAAAAACTAGGCAGTCCTTAAAAACTAGGGAGTTTGGTGTAGGAAGAAAGAAGATACAGATATAAAACAGAAGAGGTTAAGGGGATGCCTGGGTGGCTCAGTCAGTTAAGTGTCCATCTTTGTCTCAGGTTTGAACTCAGTGTTTGTGAGTTCAAGCCACACATTGGGCTATCTGCTGTCAGCACAGAGCCCTCTTCATATCCTCTGTCCCTTCTCTCTCTGCCTGTCCCCCCACCCCTCTCACTCTGCAAAAATAAACATTTAAAAAAAGGTTATGTAAAAAATCCTATAGTCCTGAATATTATTTAGAAGCAATAAAATGTCTAAATATTTGCGTGTATGTGTGTGTGTATGTGTGTGTTGTGTACTTTTTAGCTTTGTCCACAGAAAAGGTCTAGAAACAATGTCCCATCTAGTAGCAACAGGCACTTTTTTACCCATGTGTTCTTGAAACACCATTTCCCACTAAAAGAAGCCAGAGCTCTCTTGAGAAATAGCTGATTCCAGGTATGGGGCAAGACAGGAACAATAAGAACCTAGAATCACTTATACTAAAGAGTTACCACAAGAAGTCTGGTCAAAGGGGAGAGAAAATGTTTTCTCTTGTGACCTGATCTTAGGTTTCTTCTATATTTTTCCTCAGAATAAAAGACTGTTTTGTCCCCTCAAAATTCATTATATTGAAACCCTCATTCCCAAGGGGATGATATTAGAAGATGGGCCTTTGGGAGGTGATTATCTCATGAGGGTGGAGCCCTCATGATTGGGAGGGACCCCACAGAGCGCCCTGGTGCCGCCACCATGCAGAGACGCAGCAGGAGGTGGGCAGTCTGCAACCCAGAAGAGGGCTTTCACCGGAACTCTGCCACTCTGGCACTCTGATCCCGGACACACAGCCTCCAGACTGTGAGAAATAAATATTGTTTATAAGCCATCCCATCTGTGATATTTTGTTAGGGTAAGCCAGATGGCCTAAGACAGTTAGCAATTTATAAGAGCTTCTGTTCATCTCTCGAGATGCTCAGTGCCCCTTCTCCACTTTAGCCATACCTAGAAAACACGACTGACGCTTGCTCACCTTACTTTTAAGAATTAATTACTAGATTTCCAGCTTCCACTTAGGATACATAAAGGTGGTAAGAGTATTACTCTCAACTTTACAGCAAAAAAATTACCAGATAATCTGCAAGATCACAACTTTTCTTGAATTTATCAAATAACTCAAGTCACATGGCAACCAGCAATCTGAAATCTAAAGTAAACAATTGACTTCAGGGACAGATGGGAAACCAGCAATGCTCACTGCGCCAGAGCATGAGAGCAAGAAAGGGCCACCGTAAAGAACAGTAAGAATTCAGCTAGATTTTTAAATTAACTTCTTAAGGCCAAGTGTAGGCCAGGATGAAAATAATATAACCATGGGAGCTACAGACACATGAGAAAATATAGGCTCTCTCATGGACCCAGCTGGGTGCTCACAAGAAAAATTGGTGGCAGAGATAGAGATCTGAGAAATCCTCCCGCAGATTCGTATCCAGAAGAGAGAAGAAAGAGCTGTGGTGGGGAGGCAGTCGGTTACGCGTCCCACTCTTGGTTTCGGCTCAGATCATAATCTCACAGTTTGTGGGTCAGTGGGTTCTTGGGTGCCCCACATTGGGCTCCACACTGATGGTATGGAACCTGCCTGGGATTCTCTGTCTCCCCCTCTGTCTGCCCCTCCCCTGCTCATGCTCTCTATCTCTCCCAAAATAAATAAATAAACTTAAAAAATAAAAAAAAAAAAGAGCTGTGAAAAGGCACAAAAGTTAGTTTGGGTCCTTCTTCCCTATCTCACCTATGGGGAAAGAGCCTTAAGGCACTGAATAAAATCAATATATCTTCTTTAGGGCACAAGTCAAGACCCATTAAGGCTAAAAGACAAGACAAACAATGCTTCAACCTCTAGAAGAGGCAAGAATACAGTGAGACAGCTCCAAAAGTGGAAGAAGGAGCGGGATTCCTGAGAAAACTTCACCCCCGTGACCCAGGGAGCAGTTCTTGCCTATGACTGAGGATAAGTCAGAAAGGTAGAGAACGCTATCTGCCCACTACCGCAGCTTAACAAGTATCAAGCAATAGCAGTCTTCTGCTGGGGAGATTTAAGAGAATGGGGGGGAAAACTCCCTCTAAATTGCTAGCAGAAAGGGCGGACTTAAAACTGAGAGTGGAAGAGGGGTGTCTGGTGGCTCCATTGGTTAAGCTTCCAACTTTGGTTCAGGTCATGATCTTCCGGTTTGTGGGTTCGAGCCCTACATGGGGCTCTGCGCTGACAGCTCAGAGCCTGGAGCCTGCTTCGGATTCTGTGTCCTGCTCTCTCTCTGCCCCTCCCCTGCTCACGTTCTGTCTCTCTCTCTCAAAATTAAATATTTAGAAAAAAAATTTTTAATAAATATTAAAAAGAGGACCCTTAGTAAATAAAAATCTACTTTTATCCTAAGTGATTTGGAACTAATTACTATAACACAGAGAAAGCACTTATTTTCCATTGGAAATTCTCACAGTATCACTTTTACGAACAATTATTCGATACGGCAGTGGAATTGATAATGATGCTGGTGGTGGTACAGATGATGATGATGATGGGAGCACCTGGGTGGCTCAGTCGGCTAAGCGGCCGACTTCAGCTCAGGTCATGATCTCACGGTCTGTGAGTTCGAGCCCCGCGTCAGGCTCTGGGCTGACGGCTCAGAGCCTGGAACCCGCTTCAAATTCTGTATCTCCCTCTCTCTCTGCCCTTCCCCTGCTCGTGCTCTGTCTCTATGTCTCCCAAAAGTAAATAAATTAAAAATAAAAAAGATATGATGATGATGTGGGTGGCTCAAAATGTAAATCTCTATGATATTCCTTACTGAGATATTTCTTGTAGTATCTGAAAAAGTGCTGATAAGCTAAAGAATGAGCTGAACAAATCAACCTAAGTAACAGTGACCCCATTATTAGCTTTATATCGAATGTTCTTGCAAGGAAAATGATTACCCTGTAAAATGTTGGTCAGTGAATTTAACTTGAACCCTCACTAAAGTGTGAGAATTAGTTAGGAGATTTAGTAGGATAAATTTGTGTGAAAGGCTGGGTATTTTTTATTATTGATTATTTTCGTATTTCATGGCACCATGCCCAACTCTAAGTTTTCACCAGTGTGGAAATATGATTTTCCACTGAAAGGAAGAAACAGGGACTGTGTGAAGATTGGTGACTGTGTTTTTTGTTTTATGTACAGCCTTTAATCTGAATCAGGAGTGCGTCCCAATAAAATCTGCATAATTAACTTTTGCTTTGTTTTTAAGGAGAAAATTGCTATGAGTGCGTGAGCAGTGTGCTAAGTATCTCGGCCATTTTCACGATAGTCCCAGAAGCTGAACGAGATTCTAGCCCTGAGTGTAGAGATAATGGTCAGCATCATTACGTCCAGTAGCTCCACCAGCTATCCTTTCCCACCTTCACACGAAAGGGTAGACGTTGCAGTGGTAGTTGTATAAAAAATTGAATTTGGTCACCAAACTTTCATTTAACAACAGCAAAAGACCACAAAGAAGTTATTGCAAGCTTTGAACATGTAATATAGTTGGCAACAAGAGATGCTGGTGAGGATGCGAAGAAAGAGGAACTCTTTTGCCCTGCTGGTGGGAATGCAAACTAGTGCAGCCACTCTGGAAAACAGTGTGGAGGTTCCTTAAAAAATTAAAAATAGGGGGCGCCTGAGTGGCTCAGTCGGTTGGGCGTCCGACTTCGGCTCAGGTCATGATCGCATGGTTTGTAAGTTCAAGCCCCGCTTCGGGCTCTGTGCTGACAGCTCTGAGCCCCGAGCCTCCTTCAGATTCTGTGTCTCCCCCTCTCTCTGACCCTCCCATGCTCATTCTTTGTCTCTCTCTATCTCTCAATAATAAATAAAAATGTTTAAAAAAAATTAAATCTCTCAAAATCCACCTATGCGTGGAAATATATGATATCTGTCTTTTTCTGACTGACTTATTTCACTTAACATAATACCCTCCAGTTCCAAAGACCATGGGGGAGGGGAAGAGGGAAAAGGAAAAAAAGACACAGAGAGGGAGGCAGACAAAACATAAGAGACTCTCAAAGACTAAGAACAAACTGAGGGTGAGGGGGGTGAGGGAGGGGAGAGAGTGGGTGACGAGCATTAAAGAGTGCACTTGTTGGGATGAACACTGGGTGTTGTATGGAAACCAATTTGAAAATAAATTATTTAAATAAGAACAAAGAAAAAAAATCTTTTTGCACCAAAAAAAAAAAAATTAAAAATAGAACTACCGTATGACCCAGCAATTGCACTACTGCGGTTTCGAAGGGGGCACATGCACCCCTATGTTTACAGTAGCGCTATCGACAATAGCAAAAGTATGGAAAGAGCCCAAATGTCCATCGCTGGATGAATGGATATAAAGATGTGGTATATATACATAGTGAAGTATTACTCTGCAATCAAAAAGAATGAAATGTTGCCATTTGCAACTACCTGGATAGAACTAGAGAGTATATGCTAAGCAAAATTAGTCAGTCAGAGAAAGACAAATATCATATGACTTCACTCATATGAGGACTCTAAGATACAAAACGGATGAACATAAGGAAAGGGAAGCAAAAATAATATAAAAACAGATAGGGGGACAAAACATAAGAGACTCTTAAATATGGAGAACAAACAGAGGGTTACTGGAGGGGTCGTGTAAGGGGAGATGGGCTAAAGGGGTAATGGGCATTAAGGAATCTCCTCCTGAAATCATTGTTGCACTATATGCTAACTAACTTGGATGTAGATTTAAAAAATAAATTAAATTAAAAAAAAATAAAAAATGTAATATAGTTTATACAGATAACCATTCAATAAGTTTTGAGGGAAAAAAATCTAGAAAAATGTGGCATCCCTAGTCTATCTACTTATTTTCATTTCTCCCCAGTAGGTTTGTTTACCGCTAGAAATGTTATTTCTTTATCCCACCTGAAATAATGTGGCTTACTTATGAAAATGTGAGAATTATACCACTGAGAGAAATGATCATACAATTTTCTTAATATCCTCCCACTTTTCAAGATTGATCTCAGCACAAAGTCACTGGTTCTATTTCATTTTAAAACTGAGAACTTAAAGCAAATGATATTTATCTAGGAGAGGCGCCTAGCAGGAGAGAGTAAAGAAAGCCATTTTAGAGTCCTGAGCTCATTCAAGGAAAACATCGCCTGATGTTCTCTGAGATAGAGCATTTTTTTAAGTTTATTTATTTATTTGGAGAGTAGGGAGGGGCAGAGAGAATCCCAAGCAGGCTCTGTGACGCCAACGCAGAGCCTGACACAAGGGGCCCAATCTCACAAACCATGAGATCATGACTTGAGCTGAAATCGAGTTGGTCGCTTATCCAGCTGAGACACCCAGGCACCCCTGAGACAGAGTGTTTTAGGTTGTATCTAAACATCCATAGAATGTGCTGAAGACTTGAATAGTCACCAGTCAACTGGCTATTTCACCTGCATAATGCCAAGCAATTACTTTTGGTTTGTTTATTTATTATTTACTTATTCATTTTTACTCAAAGTTGAATCCACAGCTAGGATTCAAACTTTTCTAGGCTTGTTTTGAACGACAGATTCTTGAGGAAAGCAGTCCGGAATCCATATTCCATGTGACTAAGGCACTTCTTAAAAGGAGCAGACTCACCTCAAGAGGAGAGTATCGGTCAACTAGGCCCAATGACAAAGCCTCAGTAATGATGGGAGACACGAAAATTCAAGTATGGCCAGGCTCTGCCCCTTAGCATATAAGATCTATAAGAAAGGAGTTTTTGTTCCTTGTAGTATTTTCAGTACCTGGAAAAATGACTAGTCCAATAGTAAATTCTCATTAAATATAAATTTAAATGAATGCATGAATCCTCAGTCCGATTCTTCATAGAATTGCATTTGAATCAAGGTGTTTGAACTTGGATCTGTAAATGGAGAGACAGAGGAAAGAAGGATTGTGAGCAGAAACGTAGAACTATTATTTCTCTGTTTCTGTGTTTTGCCCAACTGTAGGGGTGAAAGGCAGAAAGACGTTCTGCTCTTCTGTAGTAAATCCCGCGGGGCATTTCCCAGACTCCCTCCTTCAGGAAGAGAGTTACTGACTCCCGCACCTGCCGGAAATATTTGCTGACGATTCATGGATGAATCCTTCCTTGGTAATTGCCCTCCGTGAAAGGTGGCTCTCTCACCTAAGGTGATGTTCCCTGCCGGGGCGGCCCACATCCAATAACGAGTCAAGATGAGGGTACAGAGCCTGATCCCTTGATTCCATACCGGTCCTATCTGAATGGTCATCCCAGCTTCCAAGATCCTGCAGTGCAGTTCAATTTCCGCCTCTGCTTTCTCTGCCTCCTTCACTCCGCTACCAGTGTAGCTGGTGAGAGCACCCTTCAATTACCCTTCACAGGCAGATCTCCGTGTCAGAGTCTGTTTCCAGGAACCCAACGAAGGCGCTCTCAACAGGTGAAAAATAAGGAGGAAGAAGCATCAGTTCCACTTTATTTCTAGAACCACGTCATGCTTGAACGGAAATAAAACACTTATTGCAAGTAGTGACTCTGATGCCGATCTGATGAATATTTTTTACATTTACGTCAGCCCGAAGAGGAACTTCAGTGATACGCCATGTGGTCAGTGTTTATCATAACTCATTCAAACTTTTCCCCCCAAAATTCAAAATGGAATACCTTCTAATTATAAAACTACAATTAAATGATTATTCATTTGAGAAATGTACACAGGAAAGAAAAATATAAACAAGAATGTAAACGTCACTTGCAATTCTTCCACCAACACAGAATTGTAACCAAACTGGGACGTACTCTTCCGGATAGCTCTCTGCATATACACAGACTCACCGCACACATACACACTCACCTTTTTACCAAAAAAAAAAAAAAAAAAAAAGCTCTAGTTCTCAGACACTTTTATCGCCTGTTCTTTTACCCATTAAACCATATAAAAATATCATATCATTTTCACTGACTGACTAATATTGCATTTTAAGACTTAAATAGAATTTAATTCAATCCTCTACTGATATATTCAGATCTCCCTAATTTTTCAGTATTCAAAATTATGTGAAAATAAATGTCTTATTCTCTCTGATCAGATTAATTCCTTTAGGCTCTTTACTGGAAGAAAAATTCCTTCCAAAAGAAGATATTCTTCGAAATTTTGTTACCGGGTATACAATTGCTTTCCAGGATATTTGCATCACTCTGAATAATAGTCTATGAAAATGGCTCTTTATCCTCACATCTTTTTCATTCTTTTCTAATCAAATATGTAAAATGCAACTTCATTAGCATTTCAATTGACATTTCTGTTAAGTATGAAGACCTGTTTACCATATCAACATATACCACAATTGTAAGAAATAAGACATGCTCTTGGTGGCAAAAATCGAGATTCACAAAGATTAGATCGTGCTGACAAAATAGGCTGAACAAATCAATGAATTTAAACAGGGGTCAGAATAAGTTTTCAAAATAATACTTTTTGATTAACCACAGAAGAACAGAATGGAGGAGTATTTTGTTGTTGTTGTTTGTGTGTTTGTTTATTAGTTTGTTTTAACACAGTCAGTATAGGGGCACCTGGGTGGCTCAGTCAGGTAAGCATCCAACTTCAGCTCGAGTCATGATCTCACAAGGTCCGTGGGTTCGTGGGTTCATGGGTTCAAGCCTCGCAGCCAGCTCTGTGCGGACAGCTTGGAGCCTGCTTCAGATTCTGTGTCTCCCTCTCTCTCTCTGCCCCTCCCCTTTTCACACTCTGTCTCCCTCTCTCTCAAAAATAATAAACATTAAAAAAAATTTTTTTTTACTAGCTCAAAAAAGGCAGAGGTATTTAACTGAGTGAAAATTCAGACTCACCCTGATGAGATGCAGCCACGAGAAACTTCAAGGGAAACTTAGTTTTCAGAGTCCAGGACAAGGATGCTCCCTCAGTATTCTGAAACGACTACCCTAGATCTGAAGCATTTTGTTCAGTCCAACATTTTCAAGGGCCCGTTGACTAACTATAACACCTCTAGAAACTAGGAGAATAAAGAGCCTATAAAACAGATCATATAAAGAATAGTTAAGGAGATCAATAATATTTAATCAAATAAATAAAATTTAAGATGGCTTGAAACATGGTAAGAATGGAGTGGAGGCCACAGGGATGTAACTTGGCTATCTTTTTTTTTTGAGAGAGAGAGAGAACGAGAGCTCTTGGGAGCATGTACGCACATGCACAAGTAGGGGAAGGGCAAGGGGAGAGAGAGAGAGAGAGAGAGAGAGAGAGAGAGAGAGAGAGAGAGAATCTCAAGCAGACTCCACACTCAGCGCAGAGCCCAATGCTTGGTTCAGACCCACGGCCATGAGATCATGACTTGAGCTGAAATCAAGAGTTGGATGCTTAACCAGCTAAGCCACCAGGTGCCCCATAACTTGATGGTCCTTCAATATTTCAAGGATTGTCATTCAGAAGACGGATATGATTTCTTTTATTTTTATCATGCCAGAAGGCAGAACTAAAAGCAGTGAATAAAGGTACAGATAGGCAGATCTCATTTCAACATTAGTAGGAAATATCTAATGATAAGGTATTTCAGTTTAATACTCTGCCTTCCCACTTTCCAAAAAAAATGTCTTGTTTGAATCGCAAATTTTTTCCAGCATTAGGTGTCAAACCACCTAAACCAAAACATTTAGAAAACACAGAACAAAACACAAATGATTTTATATGGCTCTATTTAACTTTAGTGCTTCCTCCACCACCAAACCTTTATAAAATTTGCCCTGATCAGACAGACCTGATTTCTTCCCAACACACTAAGCAAAAGAGTTCTCTGCAACTTTTTCTCTTGTTCATATTTCTCCCAGGAACCTCCTTCCAATCCCCAGGCTAGTTGTCATGTACACAGTTGTGGATTCTAACTCTTTTCTACATGTAAGAAAAGAAGTATCTTGGATGGTCCTAAGGATCTTTGTCCCTTCTGAAGTATAAAGAGAGCCCATCATGCTTTCTGGGTAAAATTATATCATAGATGGATCAGACACCCAGCCAAAGGAGATGACAAAAATCTTCATCATCACTAGGCCTCTTTCTTTCCTTTCTTTAAGATGCTACTAATAAAAACTTTCTATCATTCAAAAAGGAGCTTCTCAAAAACAGCTTCCGCAATTACTCAAGGGTCTTCAAAGTGTGCTTTTCGTCCTCAGCACACTATTTGGGGCCCCTTTCTTAGTCCCTTCAGAGAGCGTCAGCCCACACCGGTCATGGCCAAGCCAGCAGATGCCAAGAACACATGCACAGAGAGAGTACACTTGGGTGAGAGCTACAGAGCGAGTGAATAAGAGGACAGTCATACCATGCATTTGCTCTAAATAAAGAGCCAAACGAAAAAAGTTTTAACTGTGTGTATATATGGAAGGAGAGAGTACCTTTCTGAAAACAGACTCACATGAGAAGTAAACTTCACAGAATGACTGAGGATATTCCACTTATTATATCCAAATAAAGAGCTATAAAGACCAAAAGAGACAGAGAGAAGGGCAGCCTGAATTTACAAACAGATGAGGTTCCAAAGTGCCTTCAGAAATCAGGACATTCTCAGGAGCGTCCAACTTCGGCTCAGGTCATGATCTTGTGGTTTATGAGTTCAGGCCTCATGTAGGGCTGCTGCTGTCAGCTTGGAACCCACTTTGGATCCTCTGTCTCCCTCTTTCTGCTCCTCCTGTGCTCGTGCTCTCTCTCTCTCTCTCAAAAATAATAAATATATATATTTTTTTAATCAGGATATTCTCCCATGGAAACAACCATACATAACGGACATTGGTGGCTGGGCAAAATCCACAAAAGGCTTTTTTAACTCAGTTTACACCTCGATGTGGTACTAGTATATCCTAAAACTAAAAATAATAACTAACATGTTTTAAACACTTAACATAGGCTAGTTATCACTTCATATAACCTTCGAGTTAAGTGTTATTTGTCATCATCATTATCTCATCTCAAATAGGTGGGAAAACTGAAGCTCAAGCTACTAATGTTGGCAAAAGATCTGAAGACAGGTCTTCTGACAGCAGAAACACAACATGTAAGCCGCAATATAACACTACCTCCAACCTACCCATTCTATGTCATTTCTACGACAAGGGGTCCAGAGTTCCAACTGGAGGTACCAAGAACTATCACCTCTGCGGCCCTAAAGGCAGTACGTAGGTTTCACCTGTGCCCAGCTAGCTCTGGACTGAGCAATGAGAATGGGTATTCCTCCATACTAAGCCAAATAATCATGAGAGAAGTCCTAATAAATTGTGTGGAGAGTAAGAGGGAAAGTGCAAAGAGTGGAGAAGCCATCTCGAGCTTCTGGGGGGAGTCCACAATCCTAAGAAACTAGGTCTGGGGCGTCTGGGTGGCTGAGTTAGTTAATGTCCCACTCCTGATTTCGGCTCAGGTCATGATCTCACGGTGCCTGAGCAGGAGCCCTGCATCCTGCTCCAAGCTGACATCACAGAGCCTGCTTGGGATTCTCTCTCCCTCCCTCTCTCTGCCCTTCCCCTGCTCTAGAGCATGCTCTTTTTTCTCTCTCAAAATGAATAAATAAGCATGAAAAAATTGTTATTTTAAATAAATTAGGTCTTAACAGCAGCAAAGGGGACATCTCCATTTGGTGCTGCCAATTTGAATAGATTTTTGTTCAAATAAACTTTAAAATTTTTAATAGGCCTCATTTTCTTTTTTAATACCTGGTTCCAGGGAACATAAGCATGAAAACTTAGAGAAATTAACAATGTTTTTGAGCCTCTCTTTTTTCATCCGTAAAGAGGGACCATTACGCCTCACTTGCAATGTTATCGTGATAATTAAACAATCTAATGTACGTAATGCTTTCATTGTATCTGTTCATTTCATGGGAGTTTTATATACCCAGTCAATGCCTAGGTCATAGCGGACACTCAGCAAATGCCTGTTGGATACGTGAGCATGTGAGAACCATCCATATTGAAGCTTTAAAAATTATGGTGAAAGAAACATGTCCCTTGTTTTGTAAAATACAGTTTTGGATCTGAGAAAAAAAAATACTTTTGAAAATAGCATGTCATTTTAACTGAATTGGGAGAAAAAGAGACATTTCAACCATTTTTGTCTGTTGATTCTTACCCATGTTTTATTCAGAATGTATGCCCACACAGAGGTTATCCCTGTGGTAAAGCATTAACAAATTAAGCCAAATGTCATTAAGTTTGCCTCATTCCTCATTCATGGGGGACTTTAGTAGATCACATAAGCAGGCACACTAATACTCTATGCTCTATATTTTTCCATTTTTCAATTGCTTGCTGCTTTGTCCTACTTATTTTCTTAAGGATTGGCTACTTACCAGGCTACTGTGGAGTCTTTTTTGCTGTTTTCCAAAGTTTAAGGAGAGAGGTGTCTCCCTTGAAATATGCAGACACCTCTGACTTTGCTCATTCATATTCAGGAAGCCCCCAGAACCAGGGTTGTGTTTCCTCTTGAGGATTGCTCTTAACAGATCATTCTCCCTCAAACCCTTTGCATTCACGCAAAGCCTCTTCTACAACCGACAGAAACATCAGGGGCAGGTGAAATCTCCATTACCGGTGCTTAGACAGGAATGCTAATTGGTTTCAAATATTAACCATTATTTTCTCTAAACTACTCCTCTAAATATTTTTCCTAGACCTATTTGGATTTAGTACTTTTCTAAAGACTGGAATGCCTTCTGAATAGTAGTAGTTGAAGCAAAGACCATTGTGACAGTTTTATAAGTGTAAAAATTACCTCCAGATTAGGGTCGACGCCAGGATGAGTGGAACAAGGACTTTTTTTCCTGCCTCATTCTTAATTTTCCTAGTTTGTCCTGTGCTTGTAATTTATGTTTCCTGGACCGTTAGCAATGCTTTGCAAGAAGATGATTTGAGTAACAGGCTTCTAGAAAAAGTCTTAGAAATTCTGTTCTTGTCCAAACTCCTTCAATTCAGAAATAAAATACATACGGACGCAAGGAAGAGATTTAAGGAGGATACGCCTAGCTAGTGACAGGGCTGGAACCAGCATCAAGTCTCCTAACTCCATAGTGGTTACAGCAGAGAGGGGAATCTTCATGAAGTCAGAGGAGAACTTAGCAGACGGTTCAGCAGGCTCCGAGGCACCTGGCTTATAAGCTTCCTTTCAAAACTGCTGCCACGGCATTAAAGCCACCTCAATCGAGTGGCCTCCATGTTTAATTAACACCGACTGAAAACTCAAGTCTGATTTGACTCGATCTTTCCATAATGGCCAAGTGCCTTCCACTTGGCTGTAAAGACAGATCATTCTTGAATAGTACCGCATGGCTTCAGGCTCTGTTCAGGCGTTTCATTTCCTAGAGGAGTGATAAGGGTGTCCTTTCAACAGAGTTCTGTGTGATCACTTTGAAACCATAGGTAATGATCTCCTTAAGCCTCAGTTTCCTCATCTATAAAATGGGGTAAATAATAAGCCTACTGCCATGTGGTGGATATAGATGAAACCACAGATGAAAGACCTGGAGTACCATTCTTAGTTCAGAGTTTACCATTAGCCAGCACTTAGTAAATGATAGTTTCTAGTCTTTGATAGGTAAGATACTCCCACAGGTTTTATGCAAGAGTGCCTACCCCAGGCTTTTATGTACGTGTGTTGGAGGAGAAAATATATTATTTCTATGTCTTTGTGTGATTTCCCTTCTGAAATTCCAGTGTTTTCTCACGGCTTGATATTCTGGGTATCACTTCCACTAGCCATAACTCAGATAGAAAACTGTAACTCTTGGGATGCCTCGGTGGCTCAGTCAGTTAAATGTCCGACTTTGGCTCAGGTCATGATCTCAGGGTTCCTGGGTTCCAGCCCCATGTCAGGGTCTGTGGTGACAGCTCAGAGCCTGGAGCCTGCTTCAGATTCTGTGTCTGCCTCCCTCCCTGCCCCTCCCCTGCTCACACTCTGTCTCTACCTCTCAAAAATAAAGAAACATTAAAAAACATTTCTTTTTAAAAAGGAAAAATGTGCCTTTCTTTTAAGTTGACTTTAAATTTAAATTTTTCTGTAAACGCATTTATTTTCTTCTCAAGCCTCAGTTTTCCCCTGATAGCGGAAAGCTTAATTCACTCACTTCCGGGTAAAACTCAGACAAATCCATTGATGTCTTACTCAAATCAGAATCTGGGCAAACCTTAGTCCTTCAGGGTTTCCTCTATCTTTCTCTCCCTCTCTGCGGTCTTGGCCCTTGATCCCTAAAAAGCATTTTCACTCAAAATGACTGTCTCTGGCATGCATTGGTAAAAATCTACTTGATAAGCTCAGATACTCAGCCTTGAATGTTTTTCCTCCCTTAGATTTCTGAGGCTGAAACCCCTATCGTATAGACAGGGTTCATAGAAGACACTCCCTGCTGTCTAGGGGGAAGGAAGGCAGAAAGTTCTGAGCAAGAATAGCACCTCACTTACTATGTCCCAATACTATGCCATTGCACAAAAACAGAAATCTACTCGAATTCACTTCGGTAAAAAGAAAAAAGGGAGACTTGCTTTTAAGATGCAGGGATTTCATGGATTTTAATATCAAGAAGCAAAAGCAATCTGGGGGTGACTGGGTGGCTCAGTCGGTTAAGTGTCCGACTTCGGCTCAGGTCATGGTCTCATGGTTCCTGAGTTTGAGCCCCGCTTCGGGCTCTGCGCTGACAGTTCAGAACCTGGATCCTGCTTCTGCATCTTCCTCTCTCTCTGCCCCTTCTTCCCTTGTGCCGTGTCTCTCTCTCTCACTCTCTCTCTCTCTCTCAAAAATAAATAAACATTAAAAGAATTTAAAAAAAAAAGCAATCTGGACTTCTGGAAATATGGACATCAAAGTGCAAACCCTCCCTCCCTGTGCCCCGTGCTCTCTGCCCAGGACTTGGGGTTCCTCCCTTCTGCCTCTTCCTAAGTGTCTGCTCCATCTTTTCTTTCTCAACCTGTTCTCTTTGTTTTTCTGGCACATGGCCTCAAAACCACTGCCCTAACCTCAGCTCTCTATAAAGACTTTTCAGCTCAGACCCTGGAGCCGGTTTCGGTTGTCACCGAGTTTCTTAGTACAAGTGATCCCAGAGAGACTGATTGCTCGGACTTGTCTGGTATAGCCAGACCTCACAGGCTACTGACAACTTTGTGGCTTAATGGCCTTTGGATCAGTTATCCATTCCTAGACCAATGAACTACTGCTGTGGCAGGTACCCCAAAACACACCCCTACTACCGCCTATGGAAGAAACGGCATTAAAGATAGTGCCTGCTTAAAGTAAAAACAAGAGGTGAGCGGGTATTATTTAAAAAGACTGCTTTTGGGGGCGCCTGGGTGGCTCAGTCAGGTAAGCATCTGACTTCAGCTCAGGTCACGATCTCATGGTTCGTGGGTTTGAGCCTCACATCGGGCTCTGCGCTGACGGTGAGGAGCCTGCTTGGGGTTCTCTCTCTCCTTCTCTGCCCCTCCCCTACTTATGCTTTTTCTCTCTCTCAAAGTAAGTTAATTAAACTTTAAAAGAAAAAAAAAACCACTGATTTTATGCAGGACTATGGAGGAAACTCCCACTGACTGCCCCACAGCAGTTCCTTAAGTTTTCTGGGCCTCGGAGGGCAGTCTGGGATTATCTATCTCCGTTACTTGTAATTGCCGGTGTTTTCTACTTTGAAATATCTACTAAGAGGAGGACCCTATGCCTGTAAAAATGTTTACTCTTTTATTATAGATCTCTTCTTAGTGGTTAGAAATAAAAATTTTAAGTTATTTTTCTTCTGAGTAATATTTTTTGTGTGAGGGTATTAGCTGGGTGACCTGGAAGAGATCCGTAAATCGCTAGGAACTGTCCCTGGAGGGTGAGAGAGGAGACATAAAAAGGGTCTGGGGGGTGGAATTAAAATAAAATGAAATAAAATACATTTGTAAAAGGGAGGGCCGAGGAGG
Source organism: Paguma larvata (assembly GCA_030068075.1). Classification (NCBI taxonomy): domain Eukaryota; kingdom Metazoa; phylum Chordata; class Mammalia; order Carnivora; family Viverridae; genus Paguma; species Paguma larvata. The sequence continues at coordinate 59,896 of JAINVK010001451.1, forward strand.
CCAAGAGGCTTTCAGGCTACGTAAAATTTTTATCTCATATCGACTCAGCCTGAGAGAAAGGACTTTCAAAAGCTTTCCATGATAGTATTTTGGATCTTCGGGAAAGTACACTTAACGGGCGTTTCTATTATTCAGGAAGTCACATGGCAGCAAGGGTAATGCACTTATGTGAAATGAAAAGAAAAGAAAGTTTCTAGAAAAAATTATGCTACAATTTGTATGACTTCTTCCTGGAGAGCATTTGTGATAAGATTCTTTCTGCTGCTTTAAACGTGAAATTGATGGGATTTGTACTTGACGAAGAACATGCCAGAAATTCCTCTAAACGGTCAGCCTATAACAAACAAAATAGCAATAAGAAAGATTTAAGAAAGGTAGAAGAGACACAAAATGGAAGTAGATTCTAGTGAATCTTACCTTTATTCTTTTTTAAAGTTATTGAATTGGAGCACCTGGGTGGCTCAGTCAGTTGAGTGTCTGACTTTGGCTCAGGTCACGATCTCTGGGTTTGTGAGTTTGAGCCCTGCATTGGGCTCTGCGCTAACTGGGCCCCGCCCCGCCCCTCCCCTGCTCACACTGTCTCTCTCAAAAATAAACATTTAAAAATAATAATAAAGTAATCGAATTAGCAGAACCAACCACAAGAGGCAGATGGGTTAAATCTCAAAATGAGATTCTTAAGATGATGAGTAACCATTTTCTTATAGAGGAACACCTGAGAACCTTCCAGAGTGGCTGCACTTAAAACATCAATGGCCGATTGTATCAGAAGAGAATGGGGAAAGAAGAAGCAGTGGGAACAGGCAAGCATTGGCTATAAGCGGTCAAACCGATTCTCATCATTTCTTTAAAGTTAGTTCCTATTTCTGTGATTTCTTGACTTGATCGAAATACCTAAGAGAAACTGCCAAAATCAAAAAAGGAAGTCAGCAGGCATGGAAAGACCCATGGAAAACTTAAAAACAAATCCTGCCTGGAAGAGAGAAGAAAAGAGCCCGTGCCAAGATCTGACGCCAAAGTTGGTCAAGTTTATGTCTGAGGGGAGGTAGCTGTTTGAACATATTTCCGATGCTTTAGAAACCAATCCTTTCCTTTTTCATCACTGCATTTTCCATCTGTAAAAGTAATTATAAAAATCTATTTGCAAGACAGCCACAAGCCGCCATCTGTATGTAATCCCTGCGCGGCGGTTACATACACTGACACTCTGTAAACCTTCAACCCAGCGAGGACTCTTCTCTCTGGTAGAAGCTGTGCGACCGCACCAGTATGCACTGCTTGGGAGTTGGAGTGACGGCTCGGGTGAGCAGAGTGACTGAGCAAGATGAGACACCCGATCTTGTGATACGAAATAAGTTGACTTAGAAGTTGTACCACCTGGAACACTTTAATATCTAAGTGAGGTGTGAGTCTGTGGAGCCCTTGTGTGAACAATAAATCTTTAATATGTCTGCCTAGGCTCGTTGGGAAGAAATGCTTGTTGAAAAAGTATCCTTTTGGGGCACCTGGGTGACTCAGTCGGTTGAGCCTTAGACCTCAGTTCAGGTCATGATCTTGAAGTTTGTGAGTTCGAGTCCCCGGTAGGGCTAGCTACTGTCAGCCTGTCAGCGCAGAGCCCACCTTGGATTCTCTGTTCCCCTCTCCTACCCCTCCCCCACTTGCACTCTCCCCAAAATAAATAAATATCTTTTTTTTAAAAGGTATGCTTTTCCCTCCAAAAGAGCTCCCCATAACTGGCAGAATAAACGGAGTATAAAAAATATCTACATTATATGTAAAAGCATCCCATGGGAAATAAGTGTTTCCAGATGCAGCCGCGTGGATTCTTTCGCTATAAGGTGACTTACGGAAGTAATCTAGGAGGTAAATAAAGGAAGAGTTTTTGTTTTATTTTGCTTCATTTTGGTTTATTAATGGAAGAGCCTTCAATAATTATTGATTGCCGATACCATTATGCCTTCCTTAGCTTAAAAGAGAAATTCAACTAAAAGTTATTCTTTCTCCCTGAATAGGGGAAACACGCAAAACACACGGGACCCAATGAGGACAGAGGACTGATATCGATGGAAATGCTAATGCTGCTCATGAGCGGCACGGAGAAAGTACTCGACACCGATGACACCTGAAATGAAATCCCAAGCACTCCGGCCAGAAGACTCAAGCCTCAGAAGCTCGGAGTCAACTGTGGTCTGAGTGGCCGTCTAAGTGTGATTGCTGAACCGAAGCATTAATAGCCCGTAGAAACTTGTTTCGAGGGTAAATTCGCCAGGATTCACCCTGACCGACGAACTCAGAAACTGCGACGGAAGGGCCCGGCAAGCGGTTTTAACAAACCTGGGTCATTCTGATGCTTGCTAATGTTTGGAACGCCGAATCCTCTTGTGCCTTTACCCGATTTCAGTGAGTGTGTTTTAGGGTGTTTAGAGCCAATTTAAATGACCGAAGGCAGTTACAGGTAAGTTCAGATCTGCCTGTTTGGATAAACTTTTTGTGCTATATTCCTCAACCAAATTTTTGGACCCCTTAAACTTCAAAATATCTTACATGCAGAAAAATATGTATTATAAAATTATATGCATGTAATTGCTCGTATTGTATATGTAACTATTATGCCCTATATAATTGTATACGTAACTAGTATGCTGAGCAAGTAGAACTCGAAAGGGTGAAAATTCCAGGTTTATTCTTTATCTCAAACACCCCCTGCAACCCCCCTCATGTTTCTCCTTGTCCCCAGACACAAACCTGAGTGGGTCATGTAGCTTTTCAGTTGCTTCTAGACAGAATAGCAGTTCAGTGGAATGGAATATTCGACTGTGTTCCCTTTAGCCCAAGGCTACTTCAGGAGCAGCCTGCAGTAGGGAAGGGAGTGAGGTTGGGAAACCTTTTCTGTTTCCATGATGCCAGCGCTCCTTCTCCAAGTTCCGCTGTCACCATTCCTTCGTCCTTCACGCCTCTGCAACCTTTACCCAATATCCCCACCCCATTGGACCAGGATGGCAAGGAAGTGAGGGAAAAAAGAAGCAAAGGTCTTACATAAATAGTTCTACTATGATCTAGGGCTGGTGCTTTCTGGTCCCAGTGGATAGTGAAGGCTGAACTCCTTCCAACTCCATAAGCTCCTCATGGGTGATACACTACTGTCTAGCTAACCTTTCTCGATCTTCCATTCCCCACTTCCGGCCTGGTGGTGGATCCACTTACTCCTTTGGCCTTCTTATTCTGACACGACTTCCTCTCGGAAAGGGTCCTTCATATAACTTCCACCCTGCTGCCTTCTGTGACATTCACCTGGCTGGTAGGAGCTCACATGTCCTTACCACGCCACTTAGTGTTCCACCGTTGTCCCCTGCCCTCACCCTGCCATCCTGAGCCATTCCTACTGTAACCTTTGCCTTTGGTTCTCAGATGTAAGCCAACCACCAGCCTCATGTGTCCCCCCCCACCCCCAGGAGACACATAGCAAGCCAGGACTCAGTTCCCCTCAAAATCCTTCTCACTATGAGGTAGTAAGGAAGCACTCCCCTATCCACACCCCTGAGAGAAGGGGACAGAAAATGCTCTCCAACGACTTTCTACAAGAATCCTTTCTCACTCCCTTTTGCACCTTCAACTCTTAATATCTTTTAGGGAGGGATTGGGTTAAGGGTCTAGAATGCAATTTTCCACTTCCTTTGAAAATTCTCCGTGCATAATTTTTCTTTTTTATTGAGGCACAATTTACATAACATTGTATTAGTTGCCAGTGTACAACGTAATGAATCAATATTTGTATATATTGTGAAACGATCGTCACAATAAATCCGTTCGATATCTGTCCCCGTACATAGTTATAATGTTTTTTCTCAGGATAAGAACTGTCAAGATTTAGTCACCCAGTTATCTTCGATTATGCAATACAATATTATCAACTACAGTCACCATGCTGTTCATTATATCCCCATGATGTCTTCATTTTAAAATTGCAAATTCGTGCCTTTTAACCCCCTTTGCTCATTTTGCTCACCCCTATGCTCTGCCTCAGGCAACCACCAATCTGTGCTCTACATACATGGGCTTGGGGGGCGGGGGGAGGGTTGTTTTGTTTTCTGTTTTTTTTTTTTTTTTTTTAGGTTCCGCATATAAATGAGCTCATATGGTACTTATCTTTTTCTGTCTGAACTATTTCACTTAGCATAATGTCTTCCAATTCCATCTATGTTGTCACAAATGGCAGGATTTCATTATTTTTTATGGCTGAATAACATTCTACTATATGCGTATATAGTATAGTAGATATATATGCATATAGTGCCTATACACACACACACACACACACACACACACACCACATTTTCTTTTTCCATTCATCCATTGATGAGCATTTAGGTTGTTTCCATGTCTTCATTATTATAAATAACGCTGCAATGAGCACAGGGGTGCATATATCTTTTCAAAATAGTGTTTTTATTTTCTTTGGATGAATACCAGAAGTAGAATTGCTGGATCATACCGTAATTCTATTTTTATTTTTGTGAGGAACCTGCACACTCTTTGGCACAGTGGCCGCACCAATTTACTTTCTCACTAACAGTTCACAAGGGTTCCTTTTCTCCACATCCTCACCAACACTTGTTATTTCTTCTCCTTTTGAGAACAGGTATGAAGTGATATCTCATCGTGGCTTTGATTTGCATTTCCCTGATTAATGAATTTTTAATTACTCTTTTGATAAAATGGCTTTGAGCCACCCAGACCCAGTGTATGCCCCTTACTCATTGTAAACTCTGGAAAGACATTTAACTTCATGAGATCTATTTGTAAAATGGGGAAAATAGTATCTACTCAAAGTCAAAATAGTAAAAACAAAACAAACAAACAAACAAAAAAAAACAAGGACAGATTATTGAGGAATGAAGTACAAAATTAGTATATGCCTTATATATGTAAGAAAAGGTGAGTTCATGAGCAAAAGAAAAAATGCATCAGCACAAAATCTAGACAGGTCAGTGAGCACATAAAAATAAAAACATATAAAAATATATATGAACATGGCATGTTTTCTAGGCAGATCATTGCTGTTTAAGGGGAAGCTAAAGGTAAAGTTGGAACAAAGAACAGTTCTGTGTCAGGTTAACTTGGCACATGAAGGCTTGGGGATGTGTGACTTTGTACATCAAACTATCAGAGTAGGGGCGCCTGGGTGGCTCAGTCGGTTGAGCGGCCGACTTCAGCTCAGGTCATGATCTCGCGGTCTGTGAGTTCGAGCCCCGCGTCGGGCTCTGTGCTGATGGCTCAGAGCCTGGAGCCTGCTTCCGATTCTGTGTCTCCCTCTCTCTCTGCCCTTGCCCTGTTCACGCTGTGCCTCTATGTCTCTCAAAAATAAATAAACATTAAAAAAAAATTTAAAAAAAAAAAAAAAAAAAACTATCAGAGTAAACTTTGGAACAACACTCAAATCATATTTCATATGTCAAGTTCAGACGTGTGCATCGGCCATTGACAATTCCAAGTTTTCACTTGGGAAAGCTGCCCCACTCCAGTGGTTCCATCCTGCGATGCCATATCTTTGTAGGTGCAGTAGTATTATTTTGGCCAGTATTTCCTTATTTGTCAAGTTTCAACTTATGATTATATATAAATTAGTAGGGAAAAAAAGATATTCATCAAAATACGTCTGCTGGGGGTATTTTGCAAAAACTCATTCAAACTTGCTCAGTCAAAAATGAGGGCACAAATATCCCACAGCAACCAAGACCAGGAATTTAGGTTTGGTCTCAGTAGGAACTGAAACCAGGGAACTTATCAAGACACCATTCATTCATTCATTCAACAAATATTCATTGAACACTGTGACAAGCACAGAGAAATTTCATTGAACAAGTCAGACAAGGTCCCTGTCCTCAGGAAGCTTACTTTCTAGTGAGAAAGGCAGATAATGTGAAGAACCAAAATTTGAGTCATTTTGATTCAGGCTATGAAGGAAATAAACAGCGATGAGATAAAAAGTAACTGGGGAATGACCTTGTAGCATGAATGATCAGAGCAGGCATCTCCGAGCAAGAGATTAGAGCTGAGTTGGGAAGGATGGAAGAGACTGAGTTGAGATGTACAAAGAGCTTGGGAAAAAGACATTCCAGGCAGAGGGAATAAAAAATGCAAATGGCTGGAAGAACGCAACAGCTCGGCTTGTTCCAAGCACGGAAAGCCCAGAGAGCAAGGGGAAGAAGGCATGAGACAAGGATAGGGAAGTGGCCAAGACCTATATCATGAAGGGATGTATGAACCCAAATGAAAAGTGTGGGTTTTGGTGTAGGTGCAGTGGGAAGCCACTGAGATGTTTGAAGTAGGAAAGTAGGAAAGTACCATGGCTTTTAGACAGATAAGGATACTTTTGCTGTATTGTGGGAATGTACCTAAGCAGAACAAGAGTGGATGAAAGGAAGCCAATTAAAAGGCTTTAGTAGTTGTCTATTGAGAGAGGATGGTAGCATGTTAATGGCGATTGGAAAAAGTGATCTATTTGTGCTATATATTGGAGGAAAAACCCATAGGACTAGGCAATGGAGTGAATAGGAGTAGGTAGGAAAAAAGGGAGGCTTGAAGACAACTCAGGTTTGGGTTGAAATAGCTGTATGATGAGTCATGAACGATGCCATTTCATGAGAAGGGAAGCAGGGAGAGGAGGGGCCGAGGGCAGAAGGATTAAGAGCATCCATCTGGACCAGTGACAACCAGGTGGGCATACAGGTAAGAAGTCTGGATTATGGGAGAGAACTTGTCTGGAACACACATTTGGGAAACTTTAGAATACAGATGGTATTTAAAGAAATGGGTAAGATCGCCCAGAGTAACAGTTTAGGGAAGTAAGAGAGGCAGTCTCGGAACTGAGCCCTGAGGAAGTCCAGTATCGGTCAGAGAGAGGAGATGGGGTCAGCAAAGAAGAATGAGAAAGAGTAGTCAGGGAGGCAGGAGGAAGAAGTGCCCTTTCTGGTAGAAGGTGCCCATTCCTCCTCCAATTAGACTTGACCTTTGGGACAGTGTCATACGCACTAGCACGTGGCTCTAACGGCAGAGGTTATACGGGGTAAATTTCCCCAGAAGACTGTGCAGGCAAGTAGGTGCCCTGAATTATACATGTACTCCAACTAGTTAATTAATATGTACTCCAACTAATTAATTGTGGCTTCTTTGACAGTTATGTTGTGTGACAGGAATTTGCTTAACTTTTTTGTTTGATTGTATCCTTTAGATGGTCAGTTTTTTCTTATTTTGATATAATCCACTCAGATACAGGATTCTACTTGTAGCTGAAATATGTCCATTGCTGTTTCCTTCCTTCAGATTCTGTCATCTTCCAAAACCTCTAAACACTAGCCTCAAAACATGTCGCGTACTTAAAGAAATGAAATCCACTGGGCCTTCCGTCTTCCATGAAGACCCACACAGCAGTCTTCAAGTGCATGGCAGACACAAGGACTCCCTTAAGCCCTGGGGCTTTGTTACTTTAATGGAAAAGCCCTTTGAAGTGAATCAAAACATGACTTGTCAGGGGAAGGACGATAAAACCCCTAAACTAGAAAAATATGAAAAACCAAGGCCTGCAACCAACTTCTTGGCATGCAAAAATCTGTGTTTTATTTTCACTTTGCAAGAAGCTAATGGAGACTCTTTGTCAGTGTTCGTGCGCTTTCATCGGCTCCCCCTCTGCCGGGCCTGAGGGGCAGTGCTCCCTCAAGGAAGAATGCCAGCGCTTCAGTGAATCAGTCAGGGAGTCCAGATACTGTCCTCTCGCAGAGCTTTCTCCACCGGACCACCCAGGAAGCAAGTCGTCATCGTGAGCTGTGACTCACCTCCTGTCTCTCCCTGGATGGGTTTGCACTTCAAACCTGATGTCATATCTAGAAACAGCCTATTTAGTGGGCAAAGCAAAGTTCAATTGTGTATACAGCTAGCTCAATTAAATACATAATGAAAATAATCATAGGGCTTAAAGCATCTACATGGTACTTTATAAAGGCACTACAGGCATTACGATTAGTCATTACAGGGGACACCATTTTGTCCAGCGGTTGCTCTAAGCCAGACATCGTGTTAAGTGGTTTATACAAGTAATCACACTTAAAGATTTGATGTCCACAAGGAGCTATGAGACCTGTGGATGAATATTATTATCCCATCTATTCAACGTGGAAATTCAGCTTCAGAGAAATCTTGCGATTTGCCCAAAGTCATAAAATCAGCATATAACGAATTACAACTGGAACCTTTTTAAATTCCTTGCCATTTATTCATTCATTGAAAACTTCACGTATAACATCGATGAGCTTGTTCAATGTTCCACATGCTTACTAGGTGCCAAGGATGCAGAGAGGAACACCGTGGACCTGGTTTTGTTTCGAACTCCAGCCTGGCTCCTTGGTTTTCTGAAGGAATAATTAATGAGTCCTTAATGAGTATCAGACCCCCTAGGAGTAACAATGAGTAAGACAGTCTTTCCCTGCAAAAGGCCACAAAAGGAGGTTCTCAAATCTTACTGCGCATAAAAATACCCAAAGAGTTTGTTTAAAATGCAGATTACTGGGTCCAGCCTCCAAAGCCAAGAAAGCATATTTTAAACCAGTGTCTGAGCTGATTTCTATACGAATTCTCTGCAGACCACACCATGGGGAGCCCAGCTCTGGTAAGTGAGACAAAGGAAGCTGCAAGAGTGGAAAGATGCTGTAAGGGGAGCGAGTACCAGAGCGCTTGCGGGAGGCCTGGCACAGAGCACGGCTGCTGGCCCAGCTCCGCGGAAGGTAAACCAAACAACGGTGGAGGAACAAACGGGAGCAATCCACTCCAAGGGATTAGGGTGGGATGATGCTCCAGCTAAAACCCGGTCCGTCGATTCAAGCCCCAGTCTCATTTAATGGCCAATAAATCTCTATAATTTGGAGCTATTAAATATTTGGGGTCTTTGTGTTACAGATATCGGCCCTACCTTAGCTAACACATGGGTGTATGTTACCGGGGGCTAATCGTAGACCATTATGGAGTGAAGGTTTGTGCCCCACCCCGCCCCCGAAACTTCGTACATTGAAATCCTAACCCCTGAGGTGATGGTACTGGAAGGCGGGACCTTTGGAGGTGATTAGGCCCTGTGCCCTTGTGAGACTCGTGTCCTCATGAGACACTACAGCTGTTCCCTAGCTCTGCTCTTCACTGTGTGGAGATCCAACGAGAAGACAGACATCGGCACACCAGGAAGGGATCCTCACCAGACACTGAATCTGTCGGCACCTAGATCTGGGACTGCCCCGCCTCTGGTACTGTAAGATATAGATCGTTTGTGGTTTAAGCTACATGGTCTATGACCATTTGTTACAGCAACCCGAACAGGCTAAGACACTACCTAAGTGATTTTTTTAGTCTGCTTTGCTCACTGCCATAATTCCATTCCCAAAAATAGTGCCTGGTAATTGTTAGGCATTTAATAAATATCTGTGGAAAAAAAAATATATATATATATATATGAAGGAGCCCCATGCGGAGACAGGAGAATGGCGGATGGCCTGATCAGTTCCAGGCAGGAGTTGGTTTGGCAGCAAACTGTCAGACATAAAACAACTCTGAGCAGGAACTGGCCAGGCAGCAAACTGCCAGGCCAGAGAAGGCTCAAAGCTTGCTTCTTGTCTCTGGTTAAATTTCCTGATCTTTTAGAACATACTGAAATTCTTGGGTCGTATTGTGCTCTGATTGCTTTGACTACACTAATTACGCACATACAGCTGTTTACTATTCTAGAATCGCGTAAGCCTGATGAATCAGTAGTTCAGTACAGTAGGAACCTAGATATGTATTGTCACTCTCTGTACATGAGTAATCTGTTTTCCTGCATTAAGCTGCTCCTCTGCTCCAATAAAAGACGTGGTCTTGCTGTGGCGAGGCACTCGTGATAAACTGATATCTGAGTCCTCCGTCTTCTTAATCCTACTCCTTCCAGCCTTCATCCTGTGAGAGATAAAGTTCGTACACTTGGGGCCCCGGGACCAGACATATGTACATGATTTTTTGAGAATGGCTAACCCTGGTGATTAGGATGGGAGATGGAGGAAACAAGAGACTTCTTTGCCCTCTACACATTTCCATGGAGCTTAATTTTACAAGCCAGCACATTATAATCTTATTATGAGAAATTTTAAAGAACGGATTGAAGATGGTAGCCAAGTACCCCAGCTCTTAAGGAATGACGTCACAGAGGGCACTGACTGCCTGTGAGAGATGGAATACGTCACTGGCTGCGTTGCTGGTCTGACCCACTTGGCACTTCTTAGGCTCTGGAGGAAACACTATGTTTATGACGATATATGATATCACTTTTTGTGAAGTTCCATCTAGGGGGCATATTTGGCAGAAAGGCCTGTCACTCCAGCCCCGCCCTGTGTAGACGGATGGGAGATAATCCCCTCCAATGAGAGTTTCAGCACAAATCTCAGCATCTCTCTGCAGCTCCATGGGAAGCCAAGATCTAAAAATGAAACCTGGAGGGGCCTATTATGTGAGACTTAGCATCAAAGGAAAGGCCGCCAAGACAACTGACATTTTATTCGGTCATATTTCTATGGTCATGTCTACTGGAATGAAAAATCCAACGTGGTTTTCTGTATGGTGACAAGCGTCTTATCAGATTTTTGTATTCTTCTGGATCGATAAATATTTCGGCAATGCATAGACACAACTGTTAGTAGTGTTTGTTCCGGGAAACTGAGAAATTGGGTTTATTTTCACAATCTTTCCATTTAAACAAGTGCTAGAAGATGAACCAGAAGACTAAATTTCTGCCACTTACAAACCTTACGACCTTTGGATAGGAGTTGTCTTAAATCCCCACTCAGTCATAAGGAAAGTCCTACATCCCAGCTTAGTCTTCCTTACATCTGTCAAGATGTCATGATGGTGATTAAATAATAAGAAAAGTCTTTGAAAAATCGAAAACTGCTATTAAATATATTATTAATTTATATATTAATTTATTTTTTAAGTTTTCTTTTTTTTAAATTTTTTTAACGTTTATTTATTTTTGAAAGAAAAAGAGACAGAGTTTGAGCATGGGAAGGGCAGAGAGAGAGGGAGATACAGAATCCAAAGCAGGCTCCAGGCTCCGAGCCATCAGCACAGAGCCCGACGTGGAACTCGAACTCACAGACCTGAGCCGAAGTTGGCTGCTTAACCAACCGAGCCACCCAGGTGCCCTATATATTAATTTATATACTTAGTTCAATCAACTTGATTGAAAATTTAAAACAACTTATGTTATAATAATATCCTAAAATGGACCATGAGCTCTGTAAAGAAAAAGGTCAATAACCATCTGCCTCACCATTGTTATCCCCAAAACCCAGCAGTGTCCGGCATAGTCAGGCTGGATGGGTCAAGCAGAGAAGCAGAAACACAAGAACCATATAAAATAAAGAGCTCGTTGTCTGCAGCCGATGTGGGGTCTGACGTTGTGATAGATAAGCTGGAACAGTAGTTAAGACAGTAGAGGGGCACCTGGGTGGCTCAGTCGGTTAAGCATCTGACTCTTGATTTTAGCTCAGGTCATGATCACACTCACGGTTCATGGGTTCGAGCCCCATGTCAGGCTCTGTGCTAATAGCACAGACCCTGCTTGGGATTCTCTTGTTCCCCCTCTCTCTGCCCCTCCCCTGCTCGCTCGCTCTCTCCCCACACCCCCTTGCTCCATTTCTCAAAACTAAATAAACATTTATTTTTTTTCAAGTCTATTTATTTATTTTGAGAGGGACAGAGACAGCATAAGTAGGGGAGGGGCAGAGAGAGAGGGAGACAGAGAATCCCAAGCAAGCTCTCCATGGTCAGTTTGGAGCCCGATGTGAGGCTCGAACCCACGAAACCACGAGATCATGACCCGAGCCGAAGCCAAGAGTCAGGCACCCAACTGACTGAGCCACCTAGGCGCCCCTAAACAAATAAACATTTTTTTTAATTTAAAAAGAAAAACATCTGGATGTAAAATAGGGAACAGCAAAGATAAAGACTGGTCACCTCTGTCCCTCACCACCTCCAGCCTCAATGACACAGGTGTCCTTCAGGAGAAGTTAAATGCCATTCACATAATGCTGCCCGTATACCCATCCAGTGACTAGAGAAGCTGAAGCAGACAATCCAGCAAGAGCTGGAAAAGCTACAGACCCCAATACTGCCCCCCTGGCCACCAAAGTCAGCCAGCAATTTGGTGACAACATTCACAGGCTGCTGCAGTGACAGGCACCCTGCACCAAATGTCAGAGCATAAAAAAAATGGCTGATTTTTTTGTCTGTCTTCCAAATCTCATGCAAATTTCTTTATAGAAACTCTAACATACATGGGAGAGAATTCTGGAGAGCATAGTTCCAGTGTAGTCATGCTGGCATAGTACAAAGTCACCACATGGGCACTTAACAAGTTCTTCTTAAATATATGAGTATATTTCAACATAGAAGCATAGACATCTTAAAGTAAAAACAATTACATAGGAGATTCATATGGAATTTTGGAGCGGGAGCTTGACGCAACATTACGGTGGTTGCCAACACTGGAGTCTCTTTACTTGAGACCTCTCTCCTCTTGTTCTGCCTCGTCCGCATCTTCTTGACTGGAGAGAAGAGCCATTAAGGAGGAACTGGTCTGTGAAGCAGCTGGCAGAGGTGGTCAGATGATGGAATGGACGTTGGAAGATTTGGTAAGTTTCAAAATACTCTAAAATTTGAGATGAAATGCAAAGAACCAATGGGGTTTTCACTTACCGTCTAAGCAGGGAGTTGGAATATACAGACTCACACATGAAGACTCTGGTGTAAAGACCTCTTGGTATAAAGACCTATAATGTCCCAAGCCTTATAATCTCCTTCGTGTTGTTATTCTTTGCTTCCTCCTACTTTTCTGTAGTGATTAGCAGTAGATCCTTCAATGGAATTGGCTTTATTTGAGGTGCAAGAAGGAAAAGAGGGTTGGGAGCAACAAATCAACTAAGTAGTCAACCTTTCATTCACTCTAATACATCATGTAATTCCTTATTATCACATCTTTATTTTAATTTTTTTGTTTATTTATTTATATTGAGAGAGAGAGAGGGAGAGAGAGTGGTCGAGAGAAGGAGGGAGAGAGAATCCAGGGCAGGCTCCACACTGTCAGCATGGAGCCTGAGGCGGGAATCCAACTCACGAACCATGAGATCATGACCTGAGCAGAAATCAAGAGTGGGATGCTTAACCGACTGAGCCACCCAGGTGCCCCATCACACCTTTATTTTTAAATTACACACGATTTTTGGAAATTTCCTTTTCCTTTACATCTTACCATGAGTTTTAGTTCCATGAAGGGTAGTCAATCCAGAAACATGGTTCGTAGGAAATATAAAATAAAAATCCATCCTTAGCCCATCAAAGCAGGGCACTATCATAAGTGAAATTCTGCCCTTATTCTAAACGTTCCTGCCATTTTAACCACAATTAATTGATTTCCATTAAGAAAAAGCCATGATTTTAATTTACTGTATACATGAAAATAGTATCAGCCTAGAAAGCTAAATCTCCAGTGTATTAAACAAACATTATCACGCCCCCACTATGTGCAGCATGAACTAGATGTTGTCACATTCCTTCATCCTCATAACGGCCTTATGAGGTAGTTATTTTTATTTCTGTTTTTTTAGATGAGAAAAACTGATAGACTCCCAATGATTTGCCCAAGAACACATAATTTATCAAGTGGGCAAATCATAATTTATACCTTTCTCTGTCGGATTCTAAAATGCATATTTCTTCCACATTGCGTTAGTGAAAAAAAAATTATAAATATTCAAAGACTATGTAAATAAACCGTCATTGGTGAACAATTATTTTTCTAATGTCTGTCGAGGGAAATGGACTTCTCTCCCTGGATATGTGAGCAGCTTGTAGAAAAGATTAAAAAAAGACACCAAGGCACCCTCTCAAGACCTGGTGTAAATCTGGGAAAATGACATTTTCCTCGTTTGTTAATTTCCATTTCATGTCTGCAGCACGACATCCTGGGCAACGGGGCTTTGACATTCCTCTGCCTTTTGCTTTGTCCCTGACAGCACCCGGGCTTGCAGTAATCCCTCAGAAACATGCAGCCTGGGGAGCCTTATTCTCCAGCTAAACTGCTCCCAGGAGGAGCTCAGGCACCACCCACCGGGTCCCTCCATATGCTCGTGACCTTCCTCCAGCCTTCTCCTTTCTAGTGTCTCCACGGCTTAAGAAATGTCATTAGGCTTATCTTAAACAAAAACAAAATACTAAGAAAACATTTGATTTTGAAATCCTATTTAAAAATAGGAATTGCGCTCAAAACCTAAAATATACTTTTTTTCTGACAATCTGGTCTTTCTGGTGAACCTGATGCTGTAGATGTCCAGGGTAGCCATAGGCCAGGGACTGAGGCATCCGCAGGCGTTACTGAGATGTCAGGAAGCTTCTTTTGTTCGGAAAGGTGGTATCACAGCTCAAGGAAGTCTGTGAGTTAAAGAATTTACCTCATCCGGGCACCTGGGTGGCTCAGTCGGTTAAGCATCCGCCTTCGGCTCAAGTCGTGGGAGAGATTACAGCTGACAGCTCAGAGCCTGGAACCCACTTTGGATTATGTCTCCATCTCTCTCTGCCCCTCTCTTGCTCATGCTCCGTCTCTCTCTCTCTCTCTCTCTCTCTCTCTCTCTCTCTCTCAAAAATAAGTAAACATTAAAGAATTCACCTCATCACGTGCCAGCGTTGACACATAGTAATATGATCAGTCCCCAGCTTATAAATGGGTTGGACTCCAAATTAATAAGTCAAATTCTGATGGACTTTCCACTAAAAACCATTATCAGTGTTTGTCTTTTAATCATAAAGGCCCACGGACTTGATCTAAAGTCTGCGATAACTGAGAACATTCAATTAGTTTTTATAATAAAAGTCATTCAGTGTCTCCAGCAGTACTCAAAACCACATCTCCGCCCCATGGCCACAGCCCTGGCGGAGCGAGCTGCCCTCCAACACGCTCTTGCCACCCTGCAAAACTGAGGCAGGGCGAGCGGGACCACTGCCTCTTCAAGCTATGCTCCCCTATTCTGCGTTAAACACACACACACACACTCCTCCCTTTAGGAGATTCACAGGGGGCTAGAGCTCAGAACACGGCTTTCTCCAAAGATGTCTGTCTCACTAAACGGTTATGTGGTAACAGAAAAAATGATAATACTGTATTTTTTCTAAAAGCAAACGGATAGAAATTAAAGATAGTGATTACCCCGGATAGGGTCACAGATTTAGTTTCAATAATTTTGGAAGTGTTCTCGTGTTTTTGTTTTTGTTTTTAATGTTTTTAATGTTTATTTATATTTGAGAGAGAGAGAAAGAGAGAGACAGAGCATGAGCAGGGGAGGGGCAGAGAGAGAGGGAGACACAGAATCTAAAGCAGGCTCCAGGCTCTGAGCTGTCAGCACAGACCCCAAAACAGGTCTCAAACTCACGAACCACAAGATTGTGACCTGAGCCGAAGTCGGACTCTTAACCAACTGAGCCACCCAGGCACCCCGGAAGTGTTCTAGTTTTTATGTGGCGGTTCACGTAAGTGCTATCATCAGGCATTTGTGGGGTACATGGTCCCAAAACATGCTGCTTTGACATATTGGTTATTTTGAGTTAAAGACACTTGCAAAGTAGCAGGTGTAAGAAAGACATTCTGGCTTTTCTCTTTCTTCCTGAAGGTGAGATGAAATGCCCGTGTGAAAGATGCCCTCCCTAAAGAGGTAACCAGAAACAAGGAGTGGCGGCCAAGAGAAATTGGTACAAACCAACTAAAACAACTTTTGCCTTCCTTTAACCTCTCATGTATTTTACTGTTTTTCCACAGTTGCCACTCTTTGTTCAACCTCATGTATAAGCACATAGACCACATTTTTAGGGCTTCGCTTTCCTGTGGGGTCTCCATGTACGTGTAAAATCTTTAGTAAATAAAATCTGTAACTTTTCTCCTGCTAATCCATCTTATGTCATTCCCAACCAGAAACCCTAAGAGCGTAGAAGAGAAATCTTATTTCTCTTACACACTGTGACCTCTATTTCTTTTTACCTATTAATGATCACATGATAAAAAGGAATGTTAAGTATGTAGGCATATAAGTTATTAATTGCTGTATAACAAACCACCCCAATTCTTAGAGGTTTAAACAATGATTTATTCTTGCTCTCAATTTTGTCGGGAGCAAATTTGATATGGAAGGTCTGAGAAGACCTCACCTTCTTATCTAGAGTTGTAGAGGTGGTTACCCGGGGCATTGTGAGTCTCCTTCACAGATCTTTTCTTTCTATATGGTTTGGACCATCAATGGCTTTTCCCTGGGGTGCCTGGGTGGGTCAGTCGGCTAAGCGTCCGACTTCCGCTCCAGTCATGATCTCACCATTCGTGAGTTTTAGCCCCATGTCGGGCGGCTCTGTGCTGACAGCGTGGAGCCTGGAGCCTGCTTCAGATTCTGTGTCTCTCTCTATCTCTGCCCCTCCCCCCTTGCATTCTGTGTGTGTGTATCTCTTTCTTAAAAATGAATAAACATTAAAAATTTTTTTTATTTTTTTATTTTTTTATAATAATTAATTGTCAAATTGTATGTTGTTCCATACAACACCCAGTGCTCAACCCAACGAGTGCCCTCCTCTGTGCCATCACCCACTCTCCCCCCTCCCACACCCCCTTCTCCCCTCAGGTTGTCCTTATTCTTTGAGAGTCTCTCATGTCATGTCTTCCTTCCTCTCTGTGGCTTTTTTTTCCCCTTCCCCTCTTCCCCTCTCCCCTGATTTTCAGCTAGGTCTCCCAAAGCCTACCTATGCGTGGGAATATATGGCATCTGTCTTTCTCTGCCTGACTTATTTCACTCAGCATAATATCCTCAGTTCCATCCATGTTGCCACACATGGCCAGATTTCACTCTTTCTCCATTGCTGCGTAGTATTCCATTGTATATATATACCACATCTTCTGTATCCATTCATCAGTTGATGGACACTTAGTCTCTTTCCATGATTTGGCTATTGTCGAAAGTGCTGCTATGAACATTGGGGTACATGTACCCCTATGCATCAGCAGTCCTGGATCTCTTGGGTGGATTCCTAACAGTGCTATTGCTGGGTCATAGGGTAAGTCTATTTTCATTTTTTTGAGGAACCTTCACACAGTTCTCCAGAGTGGTTGCACCAGTTTGCATTCCCACCAACATTGCAAGGGGGTGCCTGTTTCTCCACATCCTCGCCAGCATCTGTAGTTTCCTGATTTGTTCATTTTAGCCACTATGACTGGTGTGAGATGGTATCTCAGTGTGGTTTTGATTTGTATTTCCCTGATGATGAGTGACATTGAGCATCATTTCATGTGTCTTTTAGCCATCTGGATGTCTTCTTTGGAGAAGTGTCTATTCATATCTTCCACCCATTTCTTCACTGGGTTATTCATTGTTTTGGGTGTGGAGTTTGGGAAGTTCTTTATAGATTTTAGATACTATCCCTTTATCCAATATGTCATTTGCGATGATCTTTTCCCATTCCGTTGGTTGCCTATCAGTTTTGTTGGTTGTTTCTTTTGCCGTGCAGAAGCTTTTTATCTTGATGAGATCCCAGTAGTTCATTTTTGCTTTTAATTCCCTTGCCTTTGGAGACGTGTCAGTAGGAATTTGGTGCATCTTAGGTCAAAGAGGCTTTTTCCTGCTTTCTCCTCTAGGATTTTGATGGTTTCCTGTCTCACATTCAGATCCTCTTTCCATTTAGAGTTTATTTTTGTGAGTGGTGTAAGGAAGTGGTCTAGTTTCATTCTTTTGCATGTTGCTGTCCAGTTCTCCCAGCACCATTTGTTAAAGAGGCTGTCTTTTTTCCATTGGATACTCTTTCCACTTTGTCAAAGATTAGTTGGCCATATACTTGCAGGTCCATTTCTGAGTTTTCTATTCTATTCCATTGGTCTATGTGTCTGTTTTTGTGCCAATACCATGCTGTCTTGATGACTACCACTTTGTAGTAGAGGTTAAAGTCTGGGATCGTGATGCCTCCCGCCTTGTTGTTATTCTTCAGGATTACTTTGGCTATTCGGGGTCTTTTGTGGTTCCATACAAATTTGAGGATTGTTTGCTCTAGCTTTGAGAAGAATCCTGGTGCAATTTTGATTGGGATTGCATTGAATTTGTAGATTGCTTTGGGTAGTATTGCCATTTTGATGATATTTATTCTTCCAATCCATGAGCATGGGATGTTTTTCCATTTCCTTGTATCTTCCTCAATTTCCTTCATAAGTTTTTTTTATAGTTTTCAGCAAAGAGGTCTTTTACATCTTTGTTTAGGTTTATTCCTAGGTATTTTATGGTTTTTGGTGCAATTGTGAAGGGGATTAGCTTCTTTATTTCTCTTTCTGCTGCTTCATTGATGGTGTATATAAATGCCACCGATTTCTGTACATTGATTTTGTATAAATTTTTTTTAAAAAGGCCTTTCCCATCACCTTCTTCTAAAGCAGGATGGCCTAGAGTTCCTTACAGCATGGCGCTGGGCTCCAAAACAGCAAAAACAGAAGCTGCCTGGCTGTGGCCCAGAACCGGCAGTTTCACTTCTGCCGTTAAACCTTAGTGGAAGCCTGCCACATAGCCAGTCAAGCACGGGGAAAGGGAAATAGAATCCACCCCTTGATGGAAAGAGTGGCATATGCGTACATGAAGGAAAGGTTGTGTTGTCTTCTATCTTTGGAGAGCATCAACCACATTAAGCCATGAGATGTTTCTCCTAGAGAAGAATGGACTGTGACCTGGATTATAAAAACTGATCTATAGACATGAATCTGAACTTAAGACAATTTGACTAATTCCACCGGTTCGAACTGTCATCACTCGCATATATATCTCTAAGGTAAAAGCTCTCACATGTTAACATCAACAAAGAGAGATTACATGGAAAATAAAAGGGTCTTAGTTCAGAGACAAAGGAACACGTGTAAAGACAGGTTGTGATGCCATCAAATTATGAGTACCTAGCAAACTAAACACCCTCAGAACAAAATATTTGTAAGGAGGAATGCTTGACTCCAAAACTATTGGCAAAAATGAAAATTAAACAACAGCTCGTTCTCACTAATGCGAATTAGGCAGTAGAAGAAAATTCATCATTTGTTTGCTCTAAATGAGCTTCATCATTTTACTACCCTATTTCTATTAGCAGAATCACTCTTCCTCCAGCAGTGAAGTTCAAATTCTTAAATGTGTGATAGCTTTTCCTTTGTTCCTCCTATCAAATCTTCCTTCAACATGTTTCTCCCATTCCTTTCTCTTCAGCTTGTAGCCACTAGAGCCCGGATTTTTATAGCATTAAGACAAATAGACCATAATTTCCTTCTGTCTCTGATTTCACGCCCATCCCCAACCCAGTACACTTGAATAATGTCATTCAAATAAAACCTCCAACTGTCCACACTCCCATTCAAAAAGTTTTTGACTCTTTGCTCTCTTCACTGTTCCTGGTAGGACCAGGAAGATGATTTTCACAATCAGCTTGGAGACTTTTTTCAAAACGATGCCTCTCTTTGGAGATTCTATCTATACGACTCCTCTCTGCCTGCCCATTCCCCACCACCCTAGGTGCACTCAAAAAGAGACTGATAATTACTGGTAGGAGTATTTCACATCCTTTATAACCTGGTGTAGGAAGAAAAAAAAAGGGGAGAACCACGGGATTATAAGGTCAAGTCCAAATTCTTTGTCAGGTACTTGAACTCTTATCTATTTATGTTCTTAATATTTTCCCCCCTACCCTTGACTGAAAATCAAGTGCTGATAAAAAAATAAGATTAAAACAGTAAGGAAAATTGGTCCCTGGTCTCATAAAGCTTACCACACAATAGAAGAGAAAAACTAAACAAACTCATAATGTTAAGGGTAACACCAAGGTGCTAAAGCCCGTGAAAGAATGTGGGCTCAGGGCTCTGGAGCTGAGAGATCTCTTGCATTCTCAGTCATTTTGGATTAAGAAAGAGAGTTTTTTGGGGCCCCTGGGTAGCTCAGTTGGTTGAGCATCTGACTTCAGCTCAGGTCATGATCTCATGGGTTCAAGCCCCACATTGGGCTCTGCACTGACAACTCATGGCCTGAAGTCTGCTTTGAATTCTATGTCTACCCCGCCCCCTCTACCCCTCCCCTGTTTATGTGTGCATGCTCTCTCTCTCTCTCTCAAAAATAAATAAACATTAAAAAAATGTTTTTAAAGAAAGAGTTTCTCAAAAAAAAAAGAGAGAGAGAGAGAGAGAGAGAGAGACAGTTTCTCCATTTAGATGCCATATAATAACTTACTCCCTAAGGAAATGTTATATATACGAGCAACTGTTTATTCTCTTATTCCTAGGCTCACCTCATGCCAAACAAGGGTGTGGGCTAAAAAGAAGACTCAAGATCCAAAACAGCATAACAATTTTCTGACAGATCCTAAAAACAAATAAGATATATTCTGGTAGATTTTGTTAACCACCCTGAGTGTCTAAAACAGGAAAGAAAACAAAACTGAACAAAAAAAGGAGAGACTGTGGGTATGTGTTGTTCATTCATATTTTGTGGGCTGTCTTACTGTTTGTTTTGTTGGCTATTTTTATTAATAAGCAAAACCGAAAAACAGAGTGAGTCACAAATAGAAGATGCATATTTAGGGTCTCTGGCTAAGGCTCAGGAGATGACAAAGAAAGAAAGGAGTGAAGACGGGTGGCTGTCTTGAAACTAGAAAGGACTGACTCACACAAGGGCTTTGATTGTGCGTGTACCTCTCTCTTCCGCCAGGGGGGATATATCCTGTGCAAGCAGGTCTGGTGTGTGGGATTATCCTCCCAAGCAACCGGGACCTATCAGGTGGAAAACACAGGTTTTGGGACTAGACAGTATCAAGTTTGACTCCAGGTTCCATTGCTTTCTAGCCATATGAGCCTCAGTTTCCTCCTCTGTGAAAAGGAAAAGATAAAACCTTTCTTGCAGATATTTTGATGCAAAATAAGAGATCCTGTATGCAAAGAGACTGATTCACAGTCGACTTTCAATAAACTGCAGCTATTATTTGTGCTAACGCTAGGCCAAGGTCACCACTATTGAACACATAACCACGTATCCCACTGAAAACAGCGCAGTGAGACCAACTTGTGTTACCAAATCTTCCCAACAACTCAAGGAACCAGAGTTCCTTCAAAAATTCAAAAGCTGTAGGATCGTAGACAAAGGTACTTAACTTCTCCAGCTTTGTTACTCATACACTAGAGGATTATATCCTCTAACTCTTAAGAATTCAGAGAAATGGTTATTTTACAGTTCAGGTCAGGTCACTGTTTGGCATATAGTAATTACTCAATACATGGTAAATGTTATTATTACTGTTCTCCTTTTATAAATTAAAAAGTGAGGAGGGGTGCCTGGGTGGCTCAGTCGGTTAAGCATCCAACTCCAACTCTTGATTTCAGCTTAGGTCATGATCTCACAGATCATGAGTTCAAGCCCCATATCGGGCTCTGTGCTGCCCATGGGATCCTGCTCGGGATTCTTTCTCTCCCTCTCTCTATGTCCCTCCCCTGCTTGCTCTCTCTCTCTCTCTCTCAAAATAAATACATAAACTTAAAAAAAATAAAAAATAAAAAGTGAGGAGAAAAGACTGACATTGTTATTTTCAAGATCCTGAATTTCCAAGCATCTTATTCATCAAATGATATCCCCTCTGACCACCACCCATGACCACAGATAATATACCCTGTCTTGGAGTTATCCTTTCGGATCTTTTCTTTCCTTTCTATATTTTGTTTGCTTGCAAAGAAGGCATTAATGGTTTTACGAAGAGTCCTACGCTGGGCTATCTATTTTATAGGCACTATTGAGAGTTAATTTTAAAGACTTTTGGTTAGGAGATGGTAACATAAGCACAAATAAATTTCATCATTACCACCTTTTCTAAGACGACCATGGTTAGGCTTTCAATCATGTGCAAGTAACTAAAAATTACATAATACATACTTTGGTCATTAGCCCATCAGATTTTAGTTTAGCTCCCTCAAATTATGACAGGTGTAGACCATTTACAGCGCCTCATCGGGGGGACTTCAGAGACATTGCTCCTTCAGGAACCTCTGGGATCTCTGGATGATAAAACTAGGTCTTGCGGCAGGTGTAGTTCTGGGCTCTGAGGCATATTTCCTGAAAATACGTAAGCACTGGGTGCCTAATAGTGGAAAACGTACTCCGTTAACAACATGGGAGGAAAATAAGAACAGGAGATGATGGTGCATAAAGCGTTTAGGTTTGGTTTCTTATTTTAAGTTCTCGTTTGGAGGGCAGATTGAATTGAATCCACACGAATGTGACTTCAGCTGACGGCAATGTGGGATACATGCTGCAGGCCCATCAACATTTTTAAAAATATCGTTTAACTCCGTGTCAACATTTAAGGAGACCCTACTCCGCACCGTGCCCTGGGCTGTCCTTGTAACTGAGCTGATTAAAGTAGACCCTTATATTTTTTCCCCCTGTTTCTGAATTTCCAGAGTATTGACCGGCACATTTCTCCATATCTCAAGCCTCGTGCGTTCTTCTTTGTCAGGCCACCCTTCGCCTGTTCCGCATGAGATCCCGTTCCACGGCACTTCATAGATAGTTGCTCTCTTCCTGTTATTGACTTGATGTAGACACAGCCAATCCAGGTCATTCTGGTCAAGATGACCCATTTTCCCTGAAATACTTCTCATTTTTTAAATAAAGACTTGGTTTGGTTTGGTTTGCCTTGTTTCGTTTTAAGAGAGAGAAAGAGTGCCCAAGTAAGTGAGGGAGGGGCAGGAGAGGGAGAGAGAGAATCTAAAGCAGGCTCCATGCCCGGCATGGACTCTGATACAGGGCTTGATCTCATGATGATGAGATCAAGACCCGGGCAGAAACCAAGAGTCAGATGCTTAACTGACTTGGCCACTCAGGCACTCCACGTTTGTTTGTTTGTTTGTTTAGAGTAAGCTCCACGCCCAACATGGGACTTGAACTCACAACGCTGGGATCAAGAGTCGAATTCTTTACTGACTGAGCCAGCCAAGCACCCCAGGACTTCTTTTTTTCTTATCTGGAATGAAGCACATGTGTCCTCGCCAGAATCTCCAGCAGACACGGCGCCTGGCAGATAAAAGCCATTTAATACGCATTTGGTTGATTCCCCTTGGACTTTAGTTTTCTATTCACAAAAGCATCGCTTCACCTTTATAGAAATAGATCTGGCTATACGCTCTAAAAAGACCCCTTTGCAAGAGTCCTCACAGTTCAGCCAGAAGCCTGAGGGATATCGGACAAATAGTATAGCACACCTGTGCCTTCAGATTGACCAGGACTGTGGACTCGACCAGGCCACTGATTAGCAGGGTAACAGTAGACAAGATGCTTAATCTCCCTGAACCTCTCCTTCCTCATCTACACATTTAGAACAAGAACCCTAACCTCATGAGGGTACTTTGAAGGTTAAATAACATAATACATGTAAAGAACAGGGTACCTAGGCCATTTAATAAACGTTCATTTCCTTTATAATTCTCCCCAAATTTAACTTTGTCATGAAGTTTGCCAGAAAGGGAAAAGGTCCCCCAAAGTCGCCTGCTACTTCAAGGGTTATAGATTCTCTTAGTCCCCCGACTACTCGAGAAGCGTCAGGCACATTCTAAACTCCAAAGGAAATTAAATGCTGTTCCCCTGCCTCCCACTCTACCCACCAGGGCCCCAGAACACATTAAAATAACATGAGGGCAATAATTTAAGCTGAAAGCTGGGCCGGCAGGGAAAGCACAGGCCCCACTCCTCAGAAGCTTAGCTATATCTACAGGCACAACCACAGCAAGGCTCCAGCGGGCTGACGTCACAGTCTAATGCTGTCTTTGCCCCTGGCGTCCGTGGGAAGGAAGGGGAGGGTGAGTGAGGAGTGTGGTGCCTCGGGTGCATTGGAAAAGCCTGCTGGGGACCCCCAGTGGTCATCGGGAGTCATAGGTTTCTCTATGGAAAGAAAGCTCATAGCCTCAGGGAAAATACCTGGGACTCAATGATGTTTGTCTTCTTTCTCCAGTAACCAGGGTTTCTTCTCAGAAGTCAGTGGTGTAAGAAAGCAACCACCTTAAAATCTACACAGCCCTCGGGTCTAGAAATCGGAGTCCTGTTGATGTGACAGGGCCATCAAAATGATGACTTCTGATTGGGAGAGAGATCTGAAATGTGCTTTGCAACCTCGACAGGAAAGCAGGAAGCAAAACAAGCAGATTGAGGACAGGAGAAAGTATGGAAGCATCCTTGATGGGCCCCGCCTTTCATGAGGATGGCCGTCACCATGACTGCATAAAGGGTCCGCTCCTTAGAA
>JAINVK010001452.1:0-75227 GCA_030068075.1 Paguma larvata
CCTTTCTCAGACACACAGCCGGGGCAAGTCACAGACCGCATCTGGCCCAAATTCGAGCGTCGGTGAGATTTTCCCCGGTCACTCCTGTTCTACTGAGGCTCGATCTGTGACTCGCATTGCCCGGCTCCACGTCCAGGACGGCGAATGAAATTCAGTCTCTCCGGATGACTCAGCTGGCTTGTAATCATTGCAGGAAAGCGTGCTGAGCAGAAACGGGGCTGCGAGCCGAGGCGAGGCAGAGCGGACAGACACGCAGACGTCAGCCAGTGGCCCCGCTGTGGGCAAAGGGAGCGAGATACGAGCCCTGCTCTGCTGGGGGCAGGGGGGCTCCTTGAAGAAGTTCCTATCTGTAGACACAACGCCCCCAAATTCTTCTCGTTCCCACCTCCCCTTGGGCACATACCTGCAAATACGCAGTCACTGTCAGCAAGCAAGCAGACGCTCTGCTCCAAGCACTGTCTGCTTCAAGAGTTTTCCGGTCTGCACAGAGCTGGGTTCTCTGCCCTCTCTGCCCCAGGAAGGAGATGAAGCCGGTTGAAGAACTTCCCTAGATGTAAGTGCGGATTTTCTGTCTCCAGACACTACGTATGTATCAGCCAACAGAGGCGTTTCTCTGCCTACTTCCACTGGCCTTCTGTCTTGGAAAGTTCCACTGTGATTTAACAATAGGTCAGTCGTAGTTTTCAGCACACTGTGAGTTTTCTTCGTGTTCCCTGTTCTAAATGGGAATTATTTCCCTTCCCCTCGCCCCACCCCCCTCACATCTACCACACTGACAACTATCACCAACAAAATATCCTAATGGCTTTCTTGTTGCCTTTTTTCCCAGATCATCCACTTGTTGGCACACACGGCAGAGGGTTCTTTTAAAAATATGGGAGAGATGGGTGTGGGAGGGGGGAGAGTGGGTGGTGGGCACAGAGGAGGGCGCTCGTTGGATTGAGCACTGGGTGTTGTATAGAAACCAATTTGACAATAAACTATTAAAAAACAAACAAAACAAAACAAACAAACAAACAAAAATAAAAATATGGAACAGGGGTGCCTAGGTGGCTCAGAGTTTGAGCATCCGACTCTTGATTTCGGCTCAGGTCATGATCCAAAGTCATGAACTGAGCCCCACGTTAGGCTCTGTGCTGAGTGCGGAACCTGCTTGGATGTTCTCTCCTCTCTCTGCTCCTCCCCTCTGCTTGTGTTCTTTCTCTCTCGAAATAAAAAAATAAACACTCAAAAACAAAACAAAACCAATCCACATAGAACATATAATAACAGATGTTATCATATATGTTCATATAATTTGAACCTTTCCAGTTTCCTGCCCCACATGGAATAGGATTCTTTAGCCTGGCGTATAAAACCCTTCCTACCGGTTCCTTACCAGCCGTCTGAGCTGGGCGGCACCACTGGCCTCCTCCAACCTCCGAGTCCAGGCACGCTGGCTCTGTCTGTTGCTTGGTGGCATCACTAAGCCCACGGCCTCTTCGGGACACCCGCATTGGCTTTTACTTGGCCTGGGACCCTATTGATATTTCTGCACAATAGCGATGGTTACGGGATCTTTCCCTGGTTTATTTCCATTCCTTTATTTTCTCTCTCGCCACTCCATTTCCTGGTTGTTTCATTAGAACATTTTGTGCCTCTTTTTCAATGTCCCATCTCGATTATCTAGGATACAGTCTGCTTAAAAAAAATGCTGAAAGAGTGGAGAGACGGATGGATGACGGATGGATGCCTGTGTAGAAGATGGATGGGGAGATGAATAAATCTGGGAAACCCCACCGGGAACAGGTCAACCAGATGCCATTTGAAAACAGGGGGCGCCTGGGTGGCTCAGTCAGTTGAGCGTCTGACTTTGGCTCAGGTCATAACTTTGCAGTTCGTGGGTTCGAGTCCCATGTCGGGCTCTGTGCTAACAGCTCAGAGCCTGGAGCTGCTTCAGATCCTGCGTCTCCCTCTCCCTGTGCGCACTCCCCCTCAAAAATAAACACTAAAAACTTTAAAAAAAAAAAAAAGAAAAAGAAAAAGAAAACGAATCCACTTAGCTGAACCTTCCTAAGCAAAACATCACTTCTCAGAGCCGATTGTTTGGATACTACAAGTGTACATTTTAGTTTTATTGTCAGAGATGTCGCTGTTGCCCAAAATTCAAGTGTTCATGAAGTCTGCAAAATGAGTTGTCCCATAAAAATCTGCTAATCTGGCATCGCTATTAGATGGGTCTGGGACAACCTGAGGGGGAGGGGGGGGACACTAACCAAGTAACTCACATCTACTGAATATTTACTGCGAATCCAATCCTGCTGCATATGGAACCGAATACTGCATAGGAAAGATGCCCCGCCCTGAAATAAATCAAATACATACACACACACATACAGACATCAATTTCCCGCCTTGTGGAAACTTCGAGGTGGCTGAGGAGGCAGGACGTAAAATACAAAGACAAATTCAATATTAACATGAGAACAATTTTTCCGAGATAGGAGGTGGCAGTGTGGACTGAACTGGTGGAGACACACACAGT
Organism: Paguma larvata; assembly: GCA_030068075.1. Lineage (NCBI taxonomy): Eukaryota > Metazoa > Chordata > Mammalia > Carnivora > Viverridae > Paguma > Paguma larvata. Next base: position 2,525 of record JAINVK010001452.1, read on the forward strand.
TGGTGGCGTTGCTGAGCATAAGGGCTAACGGAAGTCCATGCGATGGAAGGAAGATACTATAAGTGGGAGATGTTTGTGGGTAAAGACAAATGTATCCTTCCTCTGCCAGCCCTCTGTCTACACCATAGGCAACTAACAAAAGATCGCCTTGTTCTCTTTCTATTAATTTCATTCAATATGGCTCCCAAGCCCAGGGCACATGGTTACTGAGAGTCAAAAAGGCTCCATTGCACGTGTACCCCAATGTTCATAGCAGCACTTTCGACAATAGCCAAATCATGGAAAGAGACCAAGTGCCCATCAACTGACGAATGGATAAAGAAGTTATGGTACTTATATACAATGGACTACTACGTGGCAATGAGAAAAAATGAAATCTGGCCATGTGTAGCAACATGGATGGAACTGGAGGGTATTATGTTAAGTGAAATAAGTCAGTCAGAAAAAGACAGATACCATATGTTTCCACGAATAGGTGGACTTTGTGAAACTAAGCAAAAACCAGGGGGAGGGGAAGAGGGGAAAGGAAAAAAAGACACAGAGAGGGAGGGAGATAAAACATAAGAGACTCTCAAAGACTAAGAAAAAACTGAGGGTAAGGGGGATGAGGGAGGGGGGAGAGGGGGTGATGGGCATTAAAAAGGGCACATGTTGGGATGAACACTGGGTGTTATATGTAAACCAATTTGAAAATAAACTATTATAAAAAAAACAAAACAAAACAAACAAACAAAAAAAAGGCTCCATTGCTAGTGTCCTCTGCCTCGCGTGCTACTCCTTAAAAGCCGGCCGGGCTGCTGTCCTCTCTCACAATTGTACGAGTTTTAAACACTTCATATTTAATCTCAGGCTTTCTGGATTTCCATGGCCAGGCTGAACCCGCAAGGCTCATTAGACCAGAGTGATTCTGTCCCAGGCAGAGGGAGTAAGTTCTTGCTCCATGTGCCCAGGGAAGCTGATGGCCTGAGGAGGCAGGACCCAAGTCCCAGCCCAGACCGGCTCCGGGGGCTGGCGCCGGACAGAGCCGTCTGCTTGGGGAACCTGCTTTTCCAACGTGGAACGGCACAGTCAGTTCTGACCTGAAATCAAAAGTCCTGAATTTAAACACTCTCCCGGCCACTTTCTTGCCCTATGCCGTGGGCGGGGTCACTTTTCTTAGCTTAGCTCCAGTTTCTTCATAAAAACGGGGATTTTAAAAATTACCTTTACAGGATTGTTGTCAGGCTCAGAATCGTCCTGAGACAAATACTGGGGGCAAACGTTTGACCCTAAAGCACGAGGTGCATGTTAGACCCCGTCTATACTCTGAAGTGATGTCCACACTCACACAAAAGTTAGGGCTCCACTTTGCCCCTTCGGGGTAACCAGCCACGTGCCCAAACTCCAAGGCTTTTTAAAGCAAAGCCCAACTGCCCGTCAGTTTCTTTCCATCTGTAACGAGCATATGCAGAGGGCCTGGGGTCATTCCGGGACCTGTCCGCTGGGATTTTTCTGCCTGTGAGTCTCTGATAAAGCTCATCTGAATATCTGTTGTGCTCTGGTAACGGAGCAGCGGGTTTTCTGAGAACGAGGAGCGACACATGATTTATTCCCCTGGCATGTCTGGCATGCGACTTCAGATCCTGGGGGTGTGCGGTTCACTATTATTAAGGTGCAACTGTGCCCGAGATCTCTCCAAGGAAACACTACCGGAAAACACAGATAATCCCGACCTGCCAAAGGCAAGTGTAGACGCACAGTGAGGGAGGGCCTTTGAGGGAGCAAGCGCCTCTAGTTACGGCAGCTCGGAAGAACGAGCAGAACACAGGATTGACGCTGCCCAAACAAACCAACAGAGGTCCTACGTTGTGCTCTGTGATTATGGTACTTATTTCCGTTTCAGCCTAGAGACTCCGCATAAGCTGTGGTCAAAAATAGAAGGGAGATTAAGAAGCCCCCACCCCCCAGCACACCTTGCTAAGAATCTGCACTCCGAAAACACAGCAGGAGGAGAAACAGGAATTCTCATTCCCAGACACCAGGAAGGATCAATTCCAAGTTAAATGACCTTTGGGACCTCACATCTCCGGAGCAGTAACTTCTCCCTTCCCAGCGCAGAGTCTGAGATGGCAGTGAACTAGAAACCAGGACCGCGTGGGCACACTAGAGGCGTCCAGGGCAGAGAGATCGCAGGTCTGACCTCTGTAGAATGGAGGACGAATGCTCCCCTGTGGCTTATGGACCGCTGGGCAAGGGGAGGCGAAGGCACAGACACAGCCCAAGGAACAGAATTCAGAAATCCCACTCACCGAACAAAAAATCAGCAGAAAGCCTTATTGTAAAATCATTAATACAACTATCTTTCTTTTGAAAGCCTGGCTTCAGGCAACATTTTCAAGCACGGATGCCGAATTTAGTGTGGTGAAGTCTCCACCATCTACATTTGTATAGAAGCCAGATGGCAAGAGCAGAGTATCACCGTCCTCTCCCGAGTACCAGCCACCCCACACACCCGTGCGCACGCACACACAGATGCACGCAGCACATACACACTGACACTCTGACACACACATAGACACACACACACACACACAGATACACACTGACACTCAGATACACATAGACACACACACACACACACACACACACACAGATACACACTGACACATATGTACACAGACACGCAGAGAGACACACACAGAAACACACACACGTACCGACACAGACACTTGGAGACAAACTTTTCTATTTCCCTTCTGACCTGATTAATCCTGACCCTTTAAATGAAAATAAAAGGCATTTAGCATGTTCTCAATATTATGGAAGCCAGACTGGATAAAAGATATTTATAAAAGCTGGCTCCTCGGAGCGCCTGGGTGGCTCAGTCGGTTGAGCCTCCGACTTCAGCTCAGGTCATGATCTCACGGTTCCTGAGTTTGAGCCCCGAGTCCGGCTCTGTGCTGATGGCTCAGAACCTGGAGCCTGCTTTGAATCCTGGGTCGCCCTCTTTCTCTCTGCCCCCCCCCACTTGTGCTCTGTCTTTCTCTCTCAAAAATAAATAAACTTATAAATTTATAAAATAAGTTTATTTTTAAAAGCTGGCTTCTTCAAGAAATATGATCTAAGGGCAGCTGGGCGGCTCACTCAGTTGAGCATCTGACTTTGGCTCAGGTTATGATCTCGTGTGTCCTGGGTTCAAGCCCCACATCGGGCTCTGTGTTGACAGCTCAGAGCCTGGAGTTGCTCCCCCGCTCATGCTCTGCCCTGTCTCTCTCTGTCTCTCTCTCAAAAATAAACATTAAAAAAAGAGGTATTATCTAAATCCATGGAAATTTTTAAAGAAAGAGAGAAATGTCCCACTGAACTCAGAGAACGCTCCCTACTTACCCGGACTTCTGCGGGGACGTTTCCACGAGCAGCCGTTCCCAGGAAGCAAGTCTCTGTTTGCAGGAGAGAGGCACCAGCACCCAGAAGTGGCCAGAGGCTGTGTCAACCGCGGGAAACCCGCAGCTTTCGTGCCGTCCTTGCCCTCGCGTGAAAGGCTCTGCAGCCATCAGGATAAAGCAGCGCCTCTGAGGGCTCCCCAGCACCCGCTAGTGTTCATGAACCTTAGGCTGTCAGACGGATTGTTCCGGAAGCCGGCCAGCTCGTGGCACACACCTGTTCTCATCGTCCTCCTCTGTAAGTGCTGGTTACTTGGTTCCACCCGATCCTCAATTTATTTACAGGGTGCGCTCACTGTCTGAATGACGGAGTCACGGCGCATCCTGGAAGTACCGCGTAGACCCCCATCGTCAGGATCTGCCCGCAGTCGTGTGCTTGTCTGTGAGATGAAGCCGGATGGTGTTGAATTACACGGGGGCGGGAGGGGGGTTCCAGAATTCAGGCTGTGAGGCACACACACTGGCTGCTTTGGGATAGGACAACAGGTGCATCCCTCCCCCGGACTTCCTCTTAAGTTCTAACGTCTTTTTACGCGATAGCTCACTAAAATACCTGAAGCCACATCCAATCAGCAAGTGGCGCCCCGGCCCCAGATCTCAGATAAACACCGTCCATGGCTCCACCACTTCCGGTTGGGTCTTATTGGTTTTATTGTTTCACTGAACATGGGAACGAGTTCTAGGAGCGCGGAACCAGCAGGAGGACAGAGGTCTGATGCCCCTGCTTTTTACCTGCCGGTCACAGCGGTTAGCGTCTGAGGGGCACGTGTCAGACTCGCCTGAGGCTGTAGGAACACAGCACCCAGAGGACCCGGGGGCCCCGTGACAGTCGGGAGCTCTGGCACAGCGCACGGGCATTGGTGGCTTCGGAGACTCCCGGAGTCAGCAGGGACCGCTGTACAGGGAGGTACAGGGCTCGACCCTGAGTGCCCAAGTCACACCCCACAGCCACCTCTCCCGCCGTGGATGCCAGTCCCTAGAACTTGTCCAGGGTCTCCCAGAAGGCGGGGCAGGGGCTGGAGGGGAACTGTGCGACGGTCTCCCAGGCACTGCTCCTTCTCGGAATGCTTCCAGTTTTCTCCTCTCCGATCCAGCCCCGTGGGGTGTCGTAGCGCACAGGGACCATGCGGGGGGACCTCAGCTTTCAGTGTGTTTATACATCTGGGGCAGGCTGGTCGGACCCTGGACTCCGGGACCGGAAACTTCAGCAGCGGAGCCCACGCTGGCACGGCCGCCTCCCCCAGGCTCCCCAGCCTGGGCGGGCGGTGTCTCCCCGGACGGGTGGGGCTCCCCTCGCGTGAACACAATGGGGGTGCTCAGACGGGATCGGGGCCGCCGGGGTTGGACACGGTACCGGACCCGGCTCCTCGCTGACTCTGACCACCAGACCTGGGTCACGGTCCGTCCCCAGTGCCATCTCTAAGGGGACCACAAGCGTCCGAGTCAGGGAGGGGGCATCTCAGGGTGAATCCCCGTCGGGAGGAAACAGGACACGAGGCAGAGAAGGGCTCAGTCGCTGGGGTGGGGTGCTCGAAAACACTCTGCTCACGTTTCCCTGGGCGATGGAAAGGCACGGAGGTTTTTTTTAATGTTTATTTATCTCCGAGAGAGATACAGAGGGTGAGCAGGGGAGGGGCAGAGAGACACAGAATCCGAAGCAGGCTCCAGGCTCTCAGCTGTCAGCACAGAGTCCGACGCAGGGCTCAAACTCACAAACCGCAAGATCATGACCTGAGCGGATATTGGATGCTTCACCGACTGAGCCCCCCAGGCGCCCTCGAAATTTCCAATTCGGAAGTTCTTCTGCAGGATGTAGGTGTAAACCAGGGAGGGTAGGGGATGGAAAATGACAGTTTCACCACGGAAGGGACCAAGCACACAGGAGGTGAGGAAACGGTGTGAATTCTGCCCGCCTTATAAACTGGCCTGCCTTGTGGCCACGGCGTCGGCAGCAGCACCTGAGAAGCAGGCTCGTCTCTCGCGGGTAAGTGTGACTGGAAAGTCAGGGTCCCAGTCCCAGCCTCCCACCCTGTCGTCACAACATCTGCACCAGGTACGCGGAAGACTTCACACCCGCCTCCTGGCTCTGGGCTCCCGTGGCCTCCTCCTGGGGCCCCTCCCGCCTGCCCGCCACGCTGATCCTGGGGAGGGGTCCTGAGTCCCAGCGGCACAGCACGGGTCCCTTCCAGGGAGCTCCATTGCCCGCTCTGCACAATCCTGGGTCAGGCACAGTGTGAAGGAATGTCGGAGAGGGCGCCAGCCGGCCTGGGGGCACCCCGGTGAGAACCGGAGCCCTGCCTCCCCGGCCGGTCCTTGCCACCGGTGCCCCGGGTCGCCCTGGACGAGCCAGGTCCCCTCTCTCTGCCGACCTTCCTTACCCATCAGCTGACTGTGGCAAAGCTTCTTCCTCTTGTGAAAAAAAGAAAAATGATCATATGAATTAAATGACAGAACCTGACCCCAAATACTTGCAGAAGGACGAAACTCCTCGGTGTGGATCGATGCCCACCCGGGTTTTGCCTCAAACCACCCTTTGATTCTCGCCTCTCGACCCGCCCGCTAATGCAATATCGGGTCTCTGGCCCCGAAGGAAGGCATCGGGCCTACGAAATCCATTTCTTTTTTCATAAACTGAGGAGACGAGTTACTATTCCTGTGTGCTTCTTCCTCTAGACTGGGCGCACTTTGACAAACACACACACACGATCTTGTCTTTTATATATAACTTACCACCCAAAATATAGTAGGCGGTTGGTGATTGTTAGCTGAATTGAATAGATTTGTTTTTAAATCATTTTTAGAGAAAGGATTCTTTTTGAAACACACGAAGTCACATACATCACATCGCAGTCCTCGACATAGATTTATGATGAAATATCAGAAACCTTTTCTTTGTTTCTATACGAATTCAACAATTATCCTGTTTTTCCTGTCCGCCGACTTTTTTGTCTAGGAAACCTGGTACCCGTATCGTCACACATGGAACAGTGCTTATTAATTTTAAACAGAAGCATGGGGGCGCCTGAGGGGCTCGGTCGGTTAAGCGTCCGACTTCGGCTCAGGTCATGATCTCACCGTTCCCGAGTTCGAGCCCCGTGTCGGGCTCTGTGCTGATGGCTCAGAGCCTGGAGCCTGTTTCTGATTCTGTCTCTCCCTCTCTGTCTGTCTCTCTCTCTCCCCCACCCATGCTCTGTCTGTCTGTCTCTCTCTCTCTCAAAAATAAATAAACATTAAAAAAAACATTAAAAAAAATAAATAAACAGAAGCATGGCCTTGTGAATGAGGTTTCAGATCCTGGTACTGATTCATCTTGCTTTGGTGTTACCCACTTTCCTCCGCAGAGTGTATTACATGTGTCAGTCACGTAGTGCCCAAGTGGCCATATGAGGCCCTCGGAGGTGCTCTGTCCCCTGACTTGGGCCCCTCCTGATGGTGCTCGGTGTCCCCCTGGGCTGCTTCTGGACGGCTGGGGAAACGCAAGCCTGTTTGTTTCCAAACAAGGTAGGGAGCATCGGAAGGAAAACACGCTGTAACAAACCACGCCTTTCCTGGAGTCGAGATCCTAGTCTATTGACCATAAGCTGTGTGACTTCGGTCCTGCCGAGTGCCCTACCCAAGTCTAGTAAGCGACGATGGAAATACCATGGGCAGCTGGTGAGCCTGGAATACATGCGACCCTGAATCAGGAAAGTCCGGCTCTACAGGACTCTCTCCAGTAACCGTCGAGATATCTGTACGATCCACGGTACCATCATCCCCGTTTATAAGTCACAAAACTGGAACGCGTGAAAAACATAGTAATTCCCCCGGATCTCTGAAGTGGCGCCGTGGGGACGTGCACCGGAAAGCCGCTGGCGGTTTCAGCTCTGCCGCTGGGGGCCCAGGGACGCGGCCGTAGAGAAGTCGGTAACTCCAGCACAAAACGGGGAAGAAGGCTAATTGCACTTCAGCTTCTACACAAAGGGGACAGTTTGGACAGCTTCCGGTTTTCTATTTTTTATTTTTTAATGTTTATTGTCCAGATAGAGAGAGAGAGAGAGACAGAGTATGAGCGGGGCAGGGGCAGAGAGAGAGGGAGACACAGAATCCGAAGCAGACTCCAGGCTCTGAGCTGTCAGCACAGAGCCCGACAGGGGGCTTGAACCCAAGAACTGTGAGTTCATGACCTGAGTTGAAGCCGGACGTTTAACGGGCTGAGCCACCCAGGCGCCCCTGGGATTGCTTCCATTTTTTTAAAGTCAGGAATCCCACAGGGCCTGGGAATTGGCAGGACTCTCGCTGTGTCTTTCCAGCCCGGCATCTGCTCGGGAAAGCTGGTTCCTGTATCTTCCACGCCTCGTGGACCCTTGCTGCTGCCCTCTCAGACCCCCAGAGTCCCGGCACCCCTGTGGGGGACCCCTCACTCTGACGGTGCACGCCTTCCCCCCCTCCCCATGCACCACCGTCCCTGTCACGTGCCCTGTGCTGGGACGCAGTGTGGGGTGGGGCGCAGCCTGGGCCAGGAATCAGGCTCTGGGCCATGGCCAACCACACCAGGACTTGCGGGCCTGGGGAAAGGCGTTCCACGTCCTCCAGCCTCAGGTAGTTCCTCACCTTCAGAAATCAAGGGTTGGGGTCAGATCTGGGGATCTCTAAGGGCCTCTTGCGCCTAGCTCCGGAGTCCCGAGGACACATCCGTCTGGCCATCCTCAGCCACCCACAACCCCCTCGCCCTTTTCCCAGAGGCCTTTTCCCAGTGGCCCCTCGTGGCTGGCCAGGGGGCCTGGCCTGGAGCTGAGGCTGGGGCAGGGGCTGGGAGTGGCGTCCCCCTTCTCCGTCTCAGCACCCCGCCCCTCCTGAGAAGGTGGCCCGGCCTCCCTGCTCCCCACCCTGAGTGACTCCTTCTTCGGGTCTAGTGCAAAGTCATCGTTCCTTGGCCTCCATGCAGCCCTGGCTGAGGGTTTCTCTTAGAGACATGTGTCCAAATGGCAGGTGGAAAATCAGGAAATTTCCAGCCCTTCGAGGCCATGACAGTCGGTGGCTCAGAGCCTCCTGCAGCCAAGCAGGGGGCTCTTTCGCTCCCACGAAGCCGTAAGACCCCTCAGGTGAAGGCAGCACAGTCCCCCTCAGGGCCTCCTTCCCCCCTCCCCACCCCCCCATCCCCCGCCCAGGCCAGGCCCCTTCTCTCCAGTCTCACCCTGATCTCTGCCTCTGCCTCCGCCCCTTCCCCCGTGTGGGCACCATCTCCCCCTCACCCCTGCAGTGGTTTTCTCCCTTGCTTCCCTCCCACGTGCCCGTCCCTGGTTCTGGCCACCTCTCACGCAGGCCCGTGTGAAGCAGATGTCAGCCCGAGCTGTGGAGCCGGCCCCTCCGCCTGTCCCTTCTCTCCTGCACCCCCACCGCCTACACCATGGGCCTCGTCCCCGGGCTGCTCTCCGTGATTGCTGAGGACTGAGTGGCGGATTCTTGTCCAAGTAGAGGAGGCCCCCCAGCCAGAGGAACATCGTTTTAGTCAACAAAACTGCTCAGGCTCCCGTCCGGTGGATCTGTGAAAAGTAAAACACACTCCTAGAACGATTCTGAGCCGTGATGGCGGCCAGGTCAGCCCATTACGCCTCGTTGTCTGCCCCTTTCTTGCCTATCCCACGTCTGTAGAAACGTAGTAAAACACTGCGGATTTGCCATCTCGGAGAAACTACCCTGAACAGTGGGGACTGGATGGTCTAGGGGAGAAAACAAAGATGAATTAGGGGGAGTGGCGACCCCGAATAAAGCGAACAGATACGCAAACAAGAACACGTAGGGAGAAGAGGAAGGGCGTTCCCTCCTACAGCCTCTCTCCCGGACCCAGCTCGTCGGCCACAGCCAGAGAGGGGGACACGCGGCAAAGCGCCTTCCGGAAGCAGCCAGACCGTGTCACCATCTCAGAGACTGCTGTGCCCAGACATGTACGGAGGGGACTGGAGTGTCCCTCCACCGTGTGACGCCGCCGTGGCGTAGGGCCCTGCCGTCCCTGCGGGAAGCTCACAGAAGGGGGAAGACTGCACGTGTTGGGCCCTGCTTCTGTTAAGCTTCTTTATTTATTTTGACAGAAAGCAAGTAAGGGAGGGAGAGAGAGAGAGAGAGAGAGAATCCCAAGCAGGCTCCACAGTCACTATAGACCCCGATGTGAGACTTGAACCCACCACTGTGAGATCCTGACCTGAGCCAAAACCAAGAGTCAGATGCTCAACTGAGCGAGCCCCCAGGCGCCCCGGTGGGCCCTGCTTCTCGGACGTCCTGGTTTGCAAGGGGCAAATATCAGCTCCGCTCAGAATCCATCTGGAGACCTAGTCAGTCACGTGGTCAAACACAGCCGTCAGGGACACCGGGAAGACGCGTCTTGGCATCCCAGACCCCCGTGCTCGATGGCTGGAAAAGATGAAATAAAATAAATTATTTTATGTAAGCACTCCAGAATACGCTTAGTAAAATGGGAATACATTTTAAATGTTCAATATCCTGTTGTTTTAAAAATAAGGGTGCCCGGGTTACGGAAAGGTCAGGAGGTCTCGATTCTTGTAACACTTTTCCCTCTAAATCACGGTTCCCCGTTCGGAAAACACCTTCTGCTCTGCTTCGTTTTCTCTGCATTTATTGTGTGGGGGGGAAGCGCTCTGTGAAGCCCCCTTCCCCCAGAACCTGGGCGACGTCTTAACCCCGCGGAAGGGATCTGGGCGTCTGGTGATGGCACTGAGATCACAGACAAGCCGATCAGCAGTGAAGCTTGGACGGCGGAGCAAGAAGAGAGGGAAGAAACGCGGGGATGAAAGAGGCAGAAAACACATAATTACAGATCCTCACGATCCGCGCAGACCAGAAGAATGGGCTGCCGAGGGGCTCCTGCTAACCGGCACCGCTATCGCAACTGCACGTTGTCTGCAAGGATCTTAAACGCTGAAGGCCTAACAAAATGTCATTTTTATGCTTTACAAATAAGGGAAGGTTTTTTTTTTTTCTTTTTTCTTTTTTAGGGTCTCTTTAAGAGGCACAAATAGCAGGAGGGACGGAGGAGAAAATCCGCCGCAAATGGACGGGCCTGTTAATGAAGGGAAAGCAGTGGCTCCCCACCAGCCCGTCTCCAAGGCAACGGCGAGGCCGGGGCCCCTGTCTCTGTTCCCTGGGCCGGGTGCCTCCCGTGCAGAGGAGGATGGAGCGAGGGTGGCCATGGCCCCGTGCCCCTGCATTGTCCCTCTCCCGGCGCAGGGAGGGACCCGCTGATGCAGAAGGTGCCTTGGGTGCAGCACCCTGGACAGCCCCCCTCGGGCCCGACCCCACCCCGTGCTCAGCTGGACGCCTTCTGAAGCTCCCACAGAAAGGGAAAACTGTGTTGGCCTTTTGGCTACAAAGGGACATTTCCTTTCGTTGCTGATGAATCCCGCGATCCACAATCGCAGATTCTTATATTTGCAAATGGCGTTGTGAACCGTTGTTTCCAGCCTCCCCCCGGGGAATCAGAGCTGAAGGCGCTTCTCTTAGGTCCCTGTGAGCTGCTCTGGGAGGACCCGCACGGAGACCAGGGAGCCCCGCCCCTTCGCAGCTGGCCTTCGGGGAGAAGAGAATATGAGAAGAGACAGAGGAAGAATCTGATGCCAGACCGAGGGGTGCGGAGTTTGAGCGACACGGTGGGGGGAACGCTCAGAGAACAGGAGCGCGCGGCGGCTGTGGCGATCAGGATTGAGATCTTTCCAGAAGACAGAGGGCCTAGAGACAGGGTGGCCAATTTACAAGGTGGTGCTAATTATCGAGAAAAAAAAATGCCAAGGACATAAAGTGGAGAGGTGTGTTTAGGTGTGGAAAACACTGGCAAGTGAGCAGCACTAGAGAAGCAAGATGGGCCAGGAAAATTTGTCATCTCTTTTGTGCCTTTTAAGAATTGTATTTTTTTTTTTTAAGTTTGAGACCGATCATCAAAAGCCGGATGGCAGAAGTAATGCGAGGTGACTAATGATTCTGCATAATGAATGACCTTGGAACCACCCAGCAGGAGGCCAGCTTCGGAGGAGAAGTCTTTGAGTCCTCAACTACGTGAGGCCCTGACTTCTGATGGCAACCCTTCCATCCCCACAAGCCTTCTCCAGAGGCAGGTCCCAGAAGCCAAGGACTCCGAAGAGATTCGCAGAAATGGACGCAGCTCCCCCGTCTGTAAAAAGCTTCGCTGACTCTTGACACAGGTCATATCACCTGGCACACGTTTCCAAAAATCTCAGCCCTGATACCATCTGTACCTTCCTCATCGCACATCCGGTAATGCCGATGCAGAATTTTCCAGAAGTTGCATCCTGTCAAAATGCAAGGATTGGTTTGTTTAACTCTTCAAAACAGAAAAGCGTAGTAATTCTGCGGGAAGATGATCAAGGGGTTGACACTCAAAGAATGTTCAAAGTTCTTCAAAGAGAAAGACGGACGAGAGTCGCAGATGCGTGGAGAACAGCCTCTGTTGGTTGAGTTCATTACAACTTGGAAAACGTCAACCGCAGATAAGTCAACAGCAGCCGTCGCTGCTGGGCCGGTTGCTGCAAGGACATAGCCCCGCACGGCAGAGGGAGGGCAGGCCGGGGAGGCTGCCCTCGGCGAGGCACAAGCACGGAGTCCAGGTTCGGGAAGACTTCGCCGTACGGGGTAGGAGCTTGATAATTCTCCAAGGAGCTGCAAGCAAAAACGCAGGGAAGATTCGGGACCCAAATAGTTTCAAGATCTTCTCTTGTCGCTAAACCACGTCATCCCTGTGCGAGTCTGGCGTTGTCCCGTATTTGTGTCCTAAACCGCCTTTCTTAACCACGGCTTCCTCACCCGCCTTGGCAGACACACCGGTATATGTTTAAGCCTCCTGCGCTCCAGGAACCGGGGTAAGCTATGCCCGTGTTATTGTTCTAATCCTCAGAGCAATGCGCAGCCCAAGATCTTCATTTGTTTGTTTTTCAGGAAAAGCAAATGACCTTTCATTAAAAAAATACATTTAAAAAACGCTGTTGGCTTGTGTGGGGGTCGAGCACAACCAAGGGTCAGCGTGTGGGGGGTTTTCCTCTCTTATTTTTCTCGACGGTCACTTTTAGTCCTCCTTTCTCGATGTGCGGTGTCCGGGATACGGGAGCCGTGGCCAATCACGACTTACTATTTTAACCAAAAGAAGAAGGGAATGAGAGGAGAGTTTCCCTTCCCACACAAGACCCAGCGGGAAACGGGCTTCTTTCCAAACACAGTCAGCGGCAGGTACGCAGCCTCCCTGCGTGACGCTAGCCAGGGTGAGAATCAGCTCTGAGTAACCCACAGAGAATATGTCTTTCCCGTCGCTCGAGGACGGAGATTGACATTTGAAATGGGTGCTCTGAAGTTCATGTTGGTAAACACCCTTCGTTTCTAAGTGACCTGTTTGAAGGCAGCGGCTATCAGTCCGTTTCATTGTCTCCTGCCAACGTCGGCCTTGACAGAGCTCACGGAGGCTGGCAGAACTGACATGGGGAGGGACAGGGGAGGGAGAAGCAGGACGTGGAGGTCTTTGGAGGAAAGGCCTGTCTGTCCGGTGACCAGCTTGGCCCCCGGAGGTGGCCTGTCGGTGCCCGTGCACGGACCACTGCCAGTTAGTCGCAGCCAGTGAACGGCAGAAATCGTGGCCTCCAACTGGTTTTATTTCCACCGAGCCCCTGTATGAGCGGGAAACCCATTCTTTGCCTTTTCCAAGGCAGCAATAATTTTCTAATCTTCTTTTTCATAAATGCAACATTTCATGTAATTTAATTTTTCACCTCATTTGTGCCTTTATTTCTCGGTCCTTATTATGTTTCCCATTACAAAATACGCAGTATAATAAATCTGAAAAAATAAAGCAGAGCAGGAGGGAGAAATTTTTAAACCGCTGAGGCTCCACACTCCAGAAACAATAACTATTGGCATTTTCGTGTCTCCCATTTAGAGTTTTATGCGTAGATTTATTGATATTTAATATGGGTGTCATCATGCTACGATTTTGCCTCCTGTTCTTTTATTATTCATTATAATATAAATTCTTTCATATTATTATTACAAGCTCATTAAAAACATCATTTTAAAGGCTGCATAATTATGCCCCATAATTTTCTTAGTTACTCCCCTATTTTTGGACATTTACACTGTTTCAGATTTTTCACTGTTACCCACAATGTTGCTATAAACACTTATTCAGGGGCGCCTGGGGGGCTCAGTCGTTAGGCGGCCGACTTCGGTTCAGGTCATGATCTCACGGTTTGTGTGTTCGAGCCCCGCGTCGGGCTCTGTGCTGATGTCTCAGAGCCTGGAGCCTGCTTCAGATTCTGTGTCTCCCTCTCTCTCTGCCCCTCCCCCACTCATGCTCTGTCTCTCCCTGTCTCAAAAATAAATAAACGTTAAAAAAAAAATTAAAAAAAAAAACACTTATTCGCAAAGCATGTTCAATACTTTGGATTTTATCTTTGGGTGAATTCCCAGTGGTACATTTATTATGTCAAAGCGCTTAGCATTTTTTCTTTTATTTTTTTAATGTTTATTTATTTTTTGAGAGAGAGAGAGAGAGTGTGAGTGGGGGAGGGGCAGAGAGAAATGGAGACACAGAATCCGAAGCAGGCTTCAGGCTCTGAGCTGTCGGCACAGAGCCCGACGCAGGGCTCGAACCCACAAACCGTGAGATCATGACCTGAGCCGAAGTTGGACGCTTAACCCACTGAGCCCCCCGGATGCTATTTCTTGATTCACCGGTTCATCTACTCATTTTCTCAGCAAACATCCCTGGAACCAGGGTGCTGACGCTGGGTGCTGTGAACTGCAAGCTGGGACCCGCTCTTGAGTCCTCTGCGGCTGGCGACGCGGACTCTGCGATCCTCGTGAGCTCTGCGCTGGACACTCCAGCGCCGTAGGTGTTCGCGGCATGAAGCAATCACCAAACACAGACACTCAGAGTGTGCCGGCAGTAACTTCCTGACGCGGGGCCCTGTCCTGCTATGGCTCACAGAGATGGGAGGTTCAGTTCTGGGTGTGACTTCGCAGACCGAGGGGCAGGGAAGGGGGAGAGACGTCCAGGGGTCTGTTTCCTGGGTGTGGTTTTTGTTTGTTTGTTTCAGTTAAAGGGTAAAAGGGCAGGGCGCCTGGGTCGCTCAGTTGGTTGAGCATCTGACTTTGATTCAGGTCATGACCTCACAGTTAGTGAGTTGGGCTCTGTGCTGGCAGCTCGGAGCCTGGAGCCTGCTTCAGATTCTGTGTCTCCCTCTCTCTCCCCTCCCCTGCTCGCTCTCTGCCTCTGTCTCTCTCAAAAATGAATGAACATCAAAAAAAATATTTAAAAAAAAGAAGTTTATGAGTCTGTTTCTTGTTTTTTTGTTTGATTGTTTTCTGAGACAAGGGGTGATAGGGCACTGACACCCTTCCTTGCCGTGACCACCACCCTCTGACACTGGCAGATGCTACTTTTGGAAACCCGGGGAACATCGGCGTGCTCAGCCCGGCGGCCGCGCCGTGCTGCCGCAGGGGGTCGACACCCCCATGTGAGCCGCCCCCGTGCCTCGCAGATAAGTTGGAAACAGGCATTCGAACAGAAACTTTCATCCTGCCCTAAAACCACATATGGGTGACGGTTCAGTGGAAGGCACCGATTACAGCGCTCCTAGGGGCCCCGTACACTTCAGCTCTCAGTTTCCTTCTCGAGAGATACGTCTGCCAGCGCTGTGGTGGCGCCTGGCATGGGCCGTCCCGTGGAATGTTCCCCTCTTCTCCCCAGCTTGGCCTCAAGGACCAACTCTGCCCAGCGGGGGAGGAATTCTTTGTTGGAATCTGCGAGGAGTCCAGTCGGGCGCTCCCTGTCGCGGCTTGAAATGTGACCCCCAAAAAGTTACACCCAAATCCTGCGAGCGTGACCCTTATTTGGAAAGATCTGGGCAGATGCCATCGGGTCATTAGGGGGGGGGCTCTCGTCCTGCGTGACTGCTGTCCTCGTAAGAAGAGAAGAGACGAGGACAGGGAGAAGATGGCCATGTGGCCGGGGACACAGAGATGGGGGCGACGTGTCAGCTATGAGCCGAGGAATGGTCATAGGGCCGCTGGTCACCACAGGAGCTAACGGAGAAGCAGGCAACACGTTCTCCCCCAGAGCCTCTGGAGGGGGCACACCCACAACCCCTCGATTTTAGACATCTGTTTTCCAGAACCCTGAGACGATACATTTCCGTTGCGTCATGTCACCCAGTTCGTGACACTTGTTTATGACGGCCCTGGGACACTCATAAACTCACCAATCCAATCTCCTCTTCTCGGGCACAGAAAAAGAAGATTATGTCCCAGTCTCTTTTACAGCAGGGTTGGGATTTTGGCCTCAAGGATGTACACCGCATTCTTGCTGGCATTGCTTTATGGGTGTTCAGTGAAGACAGGAGGGCCTTGGGATGGAGGGGACACCACCTAGAGAGAGCTGCTTCAAGACTCAGCCAAGAAAGGCATCTGACTTACCCTGAACTACGACACGGGCCAGTAAGAAACCTCTGCTGAGGGCCGCCTGGGTGGCTCAGTCGGTTGGGCGTCCAACTTCGGCTCAGGTCATGATCACGTGGTTCCTGGATTCGAGCCCCACGTCAGGCTCTGTGCTGACAGCTCAGAGTCTGGAGCCTGCTTCGGATCCTGTGTCTCCCTCTCTCTCTGCCTCTCTCCCTCTCCCTCTCTAAAAAATAAATAAACGTAAAAAAAAAAAAAAAAAAAGAAACAAACAAACAAACTTCTATGGAGGTTTTGTGAAGCCCAGGCTGTCTCCTCTTATTTATTTATTTTTCTGCTACAACGCCGTGTAGCTTCCGGAACTTCTCACGCTGTAGTTCGGTGTTGCCGGAGGTTAAAGACTAACTCATGTGCCCTCGGTGAACTACTCAAGTAGCAGAAAGTTGACGCAAGAGACCAGAAGGATGTGGATAAGCCGTGTGAGGGCAAGTCACCCGGCGAACACCCCGCTGTGGGCCCCGGGGACGTGGGCCGGGCAGGACTCTGCCCGCAGCTACCGGAGAGGCGGCTGGAAAGACCAGGGCCTCCATGCGTGCTGACTGTCACTGCCTGGGTCTACCACACGTTATGACAGGGAGGTGAGTTCAGGAAAGAATTAGCCAAAGTGGGTAGATATGGAATGTACCAGAGACAGCGGGCTGTGAGTAGTGGAACCCAGATGCTGACGAGCATGTGGCATGTCACGGTAAATTCTTCCACCTTTTCTGCCATTGGAAAAAATTCCATAGCAAAAAAAAATAGTATATATATATATTTAATTATTATTAAAAAGCAAGAGGAGAAAAATAGCCAAAAGAAATGAAAGAAGCTAGAGAGAATCCAGGAATTCAAGGGGCTGCAGGTTGGACAGCTAACGGGTGCCAGGCCCTGAAACGCAAGATCTGGACCCTAACAAGGTTTTGAGTAACCAAGTCTCAGGAAAACGTCTAAATCGAATACAGTATCTGAGTGAAAGGTCGGAGTCAAGACTGATCTTACTCTATGATTGTAACTGGCCTCCGAATAGAGGCACGGAATCTGAAGAGAAGAAACAAAGGGATAAAGGCAAAGAAAGGAAGCACGTTTGGGGGGGGCACCCTGGAAAAATACGGGCTTGAGTAGTGGCGAGTTGACGGGCTGGGAGCGAGTGAGAACTCGACTGAAGTTTCGGGACCATTTCTTGTCAGAGAAACCAGGACCCATTTTGTTTGAAGTCTTTGTGCAGGACTTGGATCTCTGACCTGTCGCCTGTCACAGGCTGGATTTGGGACCTCCAGAGACCTCAAGGCTGTGGGTCCTCCCCAGCCACTCCGGGCGGGCAGCGTCTGCAGAGTCACAGGGAGGAAGGGGTCCCCCAGGAGGCGAGCCCTAGACGGCAGGAGAACGGAGGGCCTCCCGGGGAGCGCACAGAGGCCCCACCCAAGACACCTCTGTCTCCAGGTGGGCAGTGTCCATGGGTCCTCTCAGTGGGATGTCATCCGTGTCCTGACGCCCGAGAGGCTCTGTCCCTCAGCCCCTCCCACTCTGGTGCACCTGTCTCTACCTCGTCCTTGAGTTTCAGGCCGATAACGTACAGTTTTAGTTTGCCTTTTAGTTTACCAAAACAAGGAGCTCGCATCTGGGCCTGATGGGAAGTGGGGATCTCTCCTTTCGGGAGGGGCTTAGTGAGTTCTACACAAGGGGCCAGATCGTGACAAGAGATGGGGTGGGCGCTGTGTGGTCCCACGTCCTCTCTGAGAACAAAGACGCTGGGGTTTCCAGGCCTCCTTCGCGACAGGGTTAGAGCCGCGTGAAGCCTCCGGCCAACAGACTGCAGGCAAAACAACACGTGCAATTTCCAGGCCTGGACGGAAAGCACACAGCCTTTCGTGCTCTTTCCATGCCCGTCCTGGTGAACGCAGAGGGCAGGTGTGTCACGGAGGGAGGCACTGCTCGGAAAAGAGAGGCCCCAACGGTCTGGGTCTGGGTCAGACCGCTCTGTGGGCAAACCCGGAAGCTCCTCGGTGGCGAGGCACTTCTACTTCCACCTGCGTGGACGTCGCGCCATTGCCTTGCCTGCGGAGTGCACCCTGAGTCACTCTTCCTTGACACGTGCCTGTGGGGGCTGCTGTCGGTGGCTCCTGAACCCTTCAGCTGTGTTGGCACACATCTGCTGCGCCCCCGGGTCACACGCAGGTCCCCTCTGGTCTGACGGCCTCCCCCTGGGCCCCAGACACACAGGTTGTCACGCACTCAGCCCAGGAGGTGGTAGCAGCACTGCCCGTCCCTGGGCGTGAATCGCAGGGCTCAGGGAATCGCGACACTGCGATTTCCGCCTCTGCTCTTACGGTCCTGAGTGGCGGGCCCAGGACAGGAGCCCAAGTGCACGTTGCCGCGGTCACACCCGCCCTCCCTCTCCAAGGACCTTCGTCATTTCCTGACAGTGCCCTTGTGACGTCCGTGTAAGTGGGTCCCTCGCCCTCAGCGTGTGGGGCAGTTAGGGTTCCTTCTGGCTGGTCACACAAGGAACAAAACAAATACACGTGAACTACTTCAAATGTATGTATGTGAACTATTTTTCACATCGCTCTTTGGCAATGAGCCAATTTCCTAACGAGTGAAATATTCAAAACTTTAAAGGAAGAGTTATTTAATCCCTAGAAAACAGTCTTGCGAATCTTGCAAAGGACAGGAGGCCTGTGAGCATGAACTTGGAAGCGCCTGGCCAGTGTGGGGGCCATAGTTGACACATCGAACCCATAACATTCTCGAACGAGGCTTGATCTTTCCCACGGAAAGTCTCTTACAAACTCCCCCCTTGTTGCCTGAGGCGATAGGTCCCTGGAGCTCGAAATTCGATAAACTGGTTTCGCATGCTGTGTAGACGCGTCGGACAGGAACGGTTTGGGGTTTACCGCTTCTCCCTGTCATGAAGCACCTTTTAGGTACATGTACCTAATTTTGAGAAAGTAAAATTCAACCACTCGTCCGCCCCTCAAATTAATTAATTTGTTAGTTACAAAGAAATAAACTGAAAGGGCTAGAGGAGGGAGAAGAATCCAGTGAAATATCTGCGGGTTTTCGTTCTGATCCCGCACCTGTGAAGGAGAGGGAGAGGACGAGGCAGTGAGCGGGCAGAGACGAGGGTGCCCACTCACCCCTCCTGTTGGCCGTTGCCCTGGAGTGAGCCGTGGAGCGTTGGGGGTCCTCACCGCCGTCTGGTCTGACTGCTCCCTGAGCTCCTCTCAGACAGAGCTCCTCGCCACCCCGTGGAGGTACCGGAAGCTGACTCTTCATCGTAAAGTTGAGCAGCGGTTCCTGAAGGCTAGAACAAGGCATCGCTCAAAGGAGCGTCTGTTGGAGTTTTGTTGAAAGGAGCAAAACGCTAGGTAATCGAGAGATGGAAACAGCTCGCCAGACATGGCGAGAGCTCTTGTAAAAGGCTATTTATAGCCTGTGATTCCGAAGGGACTCCCTCCCTCCCATGAGTCACAAAATGAGCCAAGCAGGCTGGGGTCGCTCACCAAGGACACAGCACCGTGAGTCGCCTGGGCCAGCGGAGGGAGAGCCCTGACTTTCTGAGTCCTGGTCTGGCTGCTATAGAGTTCTAGACTTCTCTTGGGCAGAAACTGCTAAATATATAGCTATATTTTCTATAATATATTTTATATATTATAAATATATAAAAGGCTAAGAGGTCAAATGTAGGCATCTATAAGGCAATCGAAAATGAGAAAAATGTTCAGATGAGAACACGGGGACAGATGGCAGGCATACCGAAAGGCATTCTAACTAAACGAAGACCTACTATTTCTGAGGTGATCATGTTCCGGAAACTTCATGGCTACACCTGTCTCTGGAGCCATGGGATTCCCCCCGGCTTACAGCCTCTATGTGAGAAGAAGCACAGCAAATACACCTGTTGGAAACGTTCCATGTTGAATGAATGATCTATGAAAATGCCTTGACATTTTTAGGGAACGTTTTATGTAAGTTAGGCTATACTCCTCCTGTAATGAATACAGTGTGATTTCTTTCAATATAGGATGAAAAAGTTTTCAATGTCATTGACAAATGCCATTCGAACCTATGTAGGAACAGAATTTTTGGCA
Source organism: Paguma larvata (assembly GCA_030068075.1). Taxonomy (NCBI): domain Eukaryota; kingdom Metazoa; phylum Chordata; class Mammalia; order Carnivora; family Viverridae; genus Paguma; species Paguma larvata. The sequence continues at coordinate 22,527 of JAINVK010001452.1, forward strand.
GGAAAGTTGGTCATATTTTTTTTCCTCCATAAGACCAAGTAAGTGTTCGGGGTCTCGCTAACCGAGGTGGTTGCTGGCCTCTCCAACCTATCTGTCCGTTCCAGACTGGCTTGCCAAGGAAAGGATTCTAGGGCCTCAGAAATGTATCTGGAAGGAAGCTCTGGCAGTTTTTCTCTTTCGGTAGCTGTAGCGGTCCGTGTCCTTACTGAGGTAGAGGAGAAGCCTACTCTGGACTGGTGTCGGCTCCTGCCTGGAGTCTTTTGTCCATGCCCACTTCCAGATCTGGCTTTCCTGGCTTCCTAGACCTTTCTATGAGCCACCGAGTACGTTCCCACTACCGCTCCTGTCTGACCCTATCTCCAATTGCCAGTTTCCTTTGGATGCCATTAAATATTTTGCCAGATACAGAAATTAGTACCAGGAGAGTTTATAGACAATAGACTAGAGAAATAATAGAAATCAAGAATTGAGAGGCACTCACGTGGCTCAGTTGGTTGAGCATCCAACTCTTGATTTCTTCTCAGGTCAAGATTTCATGAGTTCGTGGGTTCAAGCCCTGAATCAGGCTCTGCACTCACAGCATGGAGACTGCTTGGGATTCTCTCTCTCTCTCTCTCTCTCTCTCTCTCTCTCCCTCTCTACAACTGTGCTCACTCCCTTTCTCAAAATAAATAAATAAACTTCAAAATTTAGGGAAAAAAAAGAAATTAAGAATTGGTATTTGGTAGTAAATATCCACCAATTTTGCAAGCTGGCCGCCAGCACATTACAGAGCACCTAAAGCAATGATTGATCGTAGTCATCTAGAAAAATACGTGCCTTATGGCTAAGGCTTTGGGAGAAACAGTGGTCATGGCCGCAGGCGTATTTCAGAGCATGAGGGGCTCAGGTCCTCACAGGCTGCCTGACTGCTTCTAATGGTGCTAGTTAGTCTCACTTACGAAAAGGGAAAGAACAATCCAAATGCATAAATATTTTGGTCAAGACATGGGCTGAGCACCAAGGACTTTAAACGACTATTCTGGAAGAATCATTGACCCAGTGCAGCTGCAGAGATGTGTCAGCTAAAAACCAACACCTTGTAATCTTTCAGGCGCCTAGTTCAGCATCCACTGAATTTATGCTGACGTCAGATCTCTTGGGCAGAAGGTAGGCGCCGACTAGGAAAGGATGAGGCTCTGAGAGTTGGGACGAGGGCATACGTGAGGATATGGGCTACTCAGAATATTTTCCACCTTTTCCGTTCCCCAGGCCCCACTGCCAGACAAAGCAAGTCCTCCCACTCATGTAGGGGACTCTTCCTGCCTACATTGAAAACTCTAGGAACACCAGAGAGATATTCTTTGTGAGGGGAAGACACCGTGTCTCATGACCCAACATTGCCAGTACTGTTTGCCTGCAGATCTGCAGCAGGAGTCGGAGCCCAATTAGCTTCAGGGCAGGATTACTGTAAACACCAATTCTAGGAGAGAATCCTCAGAATTAACCCAATTGCAATAAATTGCCAGTTTATCCTCCGAGAAGCTTAGGCTATCAGCCAGCAAATACTGTCCATTGGCCAAGACTGACCTACTGTCTGGTTATGTACATAAAGTTTTATTGGAACACAGCCATGAGTATGTGTTTACGTACCGTCTGACCACGTTCATACCGAAATGGCAGAGTTCAGTGGTTGTGACAGAGCTCGCCTGGCCTGCAGAACCTAAAATGCTTCCTATCCGGCCCTTCACAGAAAGAACTTTCTTTGGTTTAGACCAAGGAGAGAAGAGCATAATCACATATCAGACTGTGTTTATCGCCTGGGTACCGTAATGAGTTCTAGTTTCAAGGTGCTATCTGGAGCCAGTGGGGTAGCTCCGATTGGTGAACCAGTTGTTTTAGAAGTCTGGGACCTAATTGCAGTCCATCTAAAATAAAGCTGAGAAGCTAGAATTTTCTTAGGGAAATGTAGAAGAAATCGAAGATTTGGGTCCAGGATTGTTGACAAGGATACGGATCATATGCAACCTGCCCCTCCGCCACCCAATTCTGCCTCTTCGGAAGGCCTAAAACGATTTTCACCACCAAGGCTTTGAGGAAGTCATCAGTTAGGAAAGCACCAGAATCTCAGAAAATTACTTTAGTGGTTATTCTCCATAGTGTGCGGGATCCTCGGAAGAGACCCCACTGTGTCTTTTCTAAAAGGTCACCAAAATCTTTCATTGTAGATGAGGCTTTTCATGGTCTTGGGGACAATAGGATCGCCTCTGTAAATACCGGGACATTCACTTTCCCAGCCAACGAGTGCTGGCCCGAAAAGCAGAAGGAAAATGTGAATCCTGGGTACCGAGAGAGGCCACATGGACCCAGCAACGTGAGCGTCCTTCACCAAAGCTGATGCGAACATTGCTACTTTTGAGGGTGTGGTCCTCCAGCAGCAGAGATAAGCGATGAACTTGTGACCTAGCACATTCTAGGGGCTCGGTCAGTGGGAGGCTAATCACACTGAATTCTTTCTTATGGAAAAGGTAGAAACTTGTCTTCATTTGAGTAAATACTTCACCTGGATAAGCATGCGTTTGCCTTTTTATCGCTTTCCGTAAATGACTAGACCTCCAGGACATCACTGGGGTCCACGGAAGTTTCTTTCTTGAGGAGCTCTGACCATTCATAAGGATAATTATTTCATGGCATTATTTATCTTTCTTTCTTTTTAAAGCCCTTCGAAAGAACAAAGAGAAGTTTACTTATTTTAAAAATACAGACTTGGGTGCCTGGGTGGCAGTTGGTTAAGCGTCCAACTCTTCATTTTGGCTTAGGTCATGATCTCATGGTGCTTGAGCTCGAGGCCCTCGTTGGGCTCCATGCTGAAAGTGCGGAACCTGCTAAAGATTATTTCTCCATGCCTCTCTCTTTGTCACTCCCCTGCTCATGCTCGCTTTCTCACTCTCTCTCTCTCTCTCTTTCAAAATAAATATATACACTTTAAAAGATATGTACATAAAAATATACAGACTAAAACTCATCCTAATTACCCTCTGTGTCCACTGGATACTTTTATAAATCTAAAAGGCAATTTGGGAACTTAGCTAGTTTATTTTTCTTACGTTATGAAGCATGTTATTGTTTTATCATCCCAGGAATTATTTTATCATTGCTGATTGACTATTTCAAAACAAGGGCAAAAATAATCCCCCAAAAGAAACAAAAACAATTATCATAAAACAAACTAAGATAGTAAGAACAGTAAAAAGATAGAATCAGCTAGAAGGATGATACAATGGTGAAATAGATTGTCAACCTTCCGTTTTAGTTTTTCTTTTAATCTTTCAAAGAATTGCTCCATCTTTTTAAGAAGTAATAAGATACAATGGAGACACCACCTTTAGAGTCTGCGTATAGCTTTCGTCGAAGGTAGTCAGTAATTCAGAATTGTTCCTTTTTGCCACTCATGAATGTCAAAGATATGAAGGCCGCAAGATTTTACCACATTTATGAGCTACCCAGTTGGCTCGCCGCAGAGTCATGGCTGCCAGCAGAAGGTGCCGGACACGGAGGTCCAGCACCGGCACCGTGCTCGCCTTCGTCCCTCCAGCACCTCGCATCCCACAGGGGCCTCGTGGAAGACCGCACTCGGTTGCACACGGCTCAGTGTGGGAGACCCCACCGGCTGCACACCTCTCAAGCAGAGTATTTGCATCAGGGTTTAGGAAGCCCAAGCTTTGGGAAACCGAGTCTTTTATAATAGGCTACAAGCAAACCCACCTCTGGTCCCCAAGTGAAACGTCACCTTGATCATCCTGGACAGTAAAAAACCTGGCCTTTTCTCTGAGAGAAAGAGGCATTTCTGTCTTTCAGGGTCATTCATTACAAAAACACCCTTGAAAAGATAGACGGAAAGAAAGACAGGCAGTGTCTTCGCTCACAAGCCTCGAAGAAGCCCTACGGATCCGTGGAAAATATCTTCCATCGATGGCAGAGGAGAACAATCGGCAGAAGAAGACGTTTCAAAGGCTTTAAGCAAAGCAGCAAATGAGTCCAAACCCAGGGAGTGGGACCCGCTGTCTGGGCGCCCCTGCTGAGCGGGGAGTGTTCCGTACCAGCGCCAGCCCCCAGAGCAGCCATTAGCCACACGGAGCTGTGGGCACGGCAAATTTGGCTGGTGTGACCAAGGACCTGCATTTGTACTCTATTTAGTTTCACATGCTTTAAATCTTTTTTAATGTTTGTTTATTTTTGAGAGAGAGACAGAGTGCGAGGGGGGAGAAGCAGAGAGAGAGGGAGACACAGAATCGGAAGCAGGCTCCAGGCTCTGAGTTGTCAGCACACAGCCCAACGCGGGGCTCGAACTCACAGACCATGAGATCATGACCTGAGCCGAAGTCGGAGGCTTAACTGACTGAGCCACCCAGGCGCCCCTAGTTTCACATACTTTGAACTTCAATGGCCATATACAACCAGGAGCTCAGCTCTGGACTCGGATGTGGATTAGGAAGTGGTTTGTACAAGTGAAATCTCATATTAGGAGGTTTCAGATGGAAATACGGAATTGTCACCAAATTAATCATAAACAGGAAGGACTTCCTCCCTCTAGTCTGTCTGTCAAGAGCCTGGGCCACCTCGCTTTGTCAAAAAGACATGTGACAATATTCTTTCTTATTTTTCGATACGTGTGTGCCAAAATGTACTTGGGCAAAAAAGGCAGGCTAGGTTTAAATTCTTCTTAGGAGGGGTCTGGGGCAACATGGCGGAGGAGTAGGGGGCTCCAGTATTTCGCTTGCCCTTTAAAGGGGGACGACTGAAACCACTGTCTCTCTCTCAACTCCAAAAATCGGGGGGAAAAGGTGCTAGAGCTGACAAGAAACTAAGGCGAACACAGACACCGCCCAACTGAACTGTGAGTTTAATCTGGGTCGGATAAAACGAACTCGAGCTCGGGAAGTTGAGCTGAGGGGAGGGTGAGCGTCTTCGGAGATAGCTGGGAAAGTGCCGACCGAACAACATCTGAACGAGAGGGCCAGAGCGGGTGAGACTGCGACCATCCAGCCCCTAAATGCAGGGCTTTTGAAGAGAAGTTCAGTGGCAAACAGCAGCAATCCCCGCGCGCTGCTGGGACCGCACCAACCTCGTCCTGAGCCACTGGGACGCGCGCGGGAGGGACTGGCAGCGGGGACGCAGGCGGCGCCGCCTGCGGAGCACCTCTAACCCCGGCACAATTATAACGAAATCGGGGGTGGCAGACGGCCGCACCACCGCGCCACCCTCGCCCAGCGCCTCCGGGGCGCGCGCGCTGCCGGGACAGGCAGGGGGGACACAGGCAGCGGCTCCTGCGGAGCACCTCTAACCCCCGCACAGTTACAGCCAAATCGGGGGGTAGCAGACGGCCGCGCCACCGCGCCACCCTCGCCCAGCGCCTCCGGGCACGCACGCCGCAGGGACCCAGGCAGCCCCAGGCGCGGCTCCAGTAAACCACACTAGGCTGGCGTGGGCGGTGGAGAGAGAACAGAAATAAAGGGGCGAATAAAGCCTCCAGGACTGGTGGCGCGGGTCTGGAGAGACGCCATTGTTGTCTCACAAGCCAGGAAGTCACCCCAGAAGCCATCCCTGCAGCAGTGGAGGCCGGACCCGCCTACACTAAACCACGCCCCTCCCAAACTATCAGCAGGAGCGACTGATCCAAGTGGAGATTGCTGCCTGGAGTAACGCCAGTCATTTCTTCTTTTTAAATTTATCCCTCCCTTTCTCATTCCTACCGATCCCCATCCCTGAGCTGGTCATCCAGGGTACTGACTGGCTTAATCATTTTTTTCGTTCTTTTTGTTTTTTGTTTTTTTGTTTTTTGTTTGTTTGTTTGTTTTGTTTGGGTTTTTTTTTTTTGTTTTGTTTTTTGTTTTTTGTTTTTGTTTTGTTTTTTAACCCACTCTTCGAGGACATGTCCTACAACCTCTTCTTTACTTCCCTAGCCCTTTTTCTGGAATAACCAGGCCGTATAAGTTCATCTAGACGACATCGATCTTTATTCCTTTTCCCTCGCACCTGTCCTTATTCTGATTTCTATCAGTCTGGATTAAACCCTTTAGTCGCTCTACCTGGGCAAAGTCCATTTCCTTCTTCTCCCTGCACCAGTCATTATTCTGTCTATATATGCTCTGCCACCAGCACACTACATACCCTGTCCTTAATGTGTAGCGGTTACTTCAGGACATTGCCCTCAGAGAGTCACTTGTTATTTTTTTCTGTTGTGAACTGCTTGTCTGGACCATTTGTCGGTACGTTTGAGTATTTCTGTGTTCTGTGTGTCTGTCAGTTTTCCTTTCCAGGGCAACTTCAAGAAACAACCCATAACACATCCAGCCAAAATGACGAGACGGAAGAATTCTCCTCAAAAGAGTCTACAAGAAGTAGTGACAGCTCAAGAATTAATGAAAACAGATATAAGCAACATAACAGAACTTGAATATAGAATGTTAATCATAAAACTAATTGCTGGCCTTGAAAAAAGCTTAGATGAATGCAAGGAGTCCCACGAGGCAAAGTTCAAAGACCTTAAAAACGGTCAAGAAGAATTAAAGAAGACATTGGAAGAAATACAGGGGAAACTGGAAGCAGCCACAGCACGGATTGAAGAGGTAGAGGAAAGAGTTAGTGCCTTAGAAGACAAATTCATTGAAAAAGAGGAAGCAGATAAAAAGAGAGAGAAGCTGATCCAGGAACAGGAAAGGAGAATTCGAGAGCTGAGCGATGCACTCAAAAGAAACAATATCCGTATCATAGGAGTTCCAGAGGAAGAAGAGAGAGAGAAAGGAGTCGAAGGGGTTCTGGAACAAATCATTGCTGAGAACTTCCTCAACATGAGAAAGGAAACGGGCATGGAAATCCAAGAGGCACAGAGAACTCCCCTCAGACGTAACTTGAATAGACCTTCTGCACGGCACATCATAGTGAAGCTGGCAAAATACAAAGATAGGGAGAGAATCCTGAAAGCAGCTAGGGACAAAAGAACCCTAACATACAAAGGGAGACCTATAAGGGTAGTAGCAGACTTATCTACGGAAACTTGGCAAGCCAGAAAGGAATGGCAGGATATCTTCAATGTGATGAGCAAGAAGGACATGCAACCAAGAATTCTGTATCCGGCTAGCCTGTCATTCAGAATAGAAGGAGAGATCAAGGTTTTTCCCAACAAACAAAAACTGAAAGAATTTATCACAAATAAGCCAGCACTGCAAGAGATCCTGAGGGGCATTCTATGAAAATAAGGAGGCAAAGAACACAAACTACCAGAGACAGCCTTACAAACATGAAACTTACAGATAATACAGTGACTGTAAGCCCATATTTTTCAATATTAACACTGAATGTAAATGGACTAAATGCGCCAATCAAAAGACACAGGATAACAGAATGGATTAAAAAACAAGACCCATCTATTTGCTGTCTTCAAGAAACTCATCTTAAACCTGAAGACACCTTCAGATTGAAAGTGAGGGGATGGAGAACTATCTACCATGCTACTGGAAGTCAGAAGAAAGCCGGAGTAGCCACACTTATATCAGACAAAGTAGACTTTAAAATGAACGATGTAATAAGAGATGAGGAAGGACATTATATAATAGTCTCAGGAACCATCCAGCAGGAAGAGCTAACAATTGTAAATATCTACGCACCGAATTCAGGGGCACCCAAATTTGTAAAACAACTAATTACAAACATTAGCAACCTCATCGATAAAAATGTCCTAATAGTAGGGGATCTCAACACTCCACTCTCAGCATTGGATAGATCAACAAAACAGAAAATCTCCGCAGAAACAATAGCCCTGAATGACACATTAGGACAGATGGGCCTCACAGACATCTTTAGGGTCCTTCATCCAGAAGCAAAGGAATTTACGTTCTTCTCATCTGCACACGGCACATTTTCCAAGATAGACCACATTCTGGGGCACAGGGAAGCTCTGAATAAATATAAAAGAATTGAGATCATACCGTGTACAGTGTCAGACCACAATGCTTTGAAACTTGAGATCAACCACAGGAGAAAGCCTGGAAAATATTCAAGAACATGGCGGCTAAGAAATAACCTACTAAAAGATGACTGGGTCAACCAAGCCATCAGAGAAGAAATTAAAAAATATATGGAAACAAATGAAAATGAAAATACAACAATCCAAACGCTCTGGGATGCAGCAAAGGCAGTCCTGAGAGGGAAATATATTGCAATCCAGGCCCATCTCAAGAAACAAGAAAAATCAATAACACAAATTCTAACAGCACGCCTAAAGGAACTAGAAGCAGATCAACTAAAACAACCCAAGCCCAGCAGAAAGAGAGAAATAACAAAGATCAGAGCTCAAATTAACCATATGGAGACAGAAAAGGTAGTGGAACAGATCAATGAAACCAAAAACTGGTTCTTTGAAAAAATAAACAAAATAGACAAACCTCTAGCCAGGCTTCTCAAAAAGAAAAGAGAGAGAACTCAAATAAATAAAATCGTGAATGAAAAGGGAGAAATTACAACCAGTCCCTCAGAGATACAAGCAATCATCAGAGAATACTATGAAAAATTATATGCCACCAAACTTGGCAATCTGGAAGAAATGGACAGCTTCCTAAATAGCCACACACTACCAAAACTCAAACGGGAAGAAATAGAAAATTTGAACAGACCCATAACTAGTGAAGAAATAGAATCCGTTATTAAAAACCTCCCAGCAAATAAAAGCCCTGGACCAGATGGCTTTCCTGTGGAATTTTACCAGACATTTAAAACAGAGTTAATTCCTATCCTCCTCAAGCTGTTCCAAAAAATTGAAACGGAAGGAAAACTCCCGGACTCATTCTATGAAGCCAGCATCACTTTGATTCCCAAACCAGATAGAGACCCAGCAAAGAAAGAAAATTACAGGCCAATATCCCTAATGAATATGGATGCAAAAATTCTCAACAAGATACTAGCAAATCGAATCCAACAGCATATAAAGAGAATTATCCACCATGATCAAGTAGGATTCATCCCTGGGTTGCAGGGCTGGTTCAATATTCGCAAATCAATCAACGTGATACATCACATCAACAAAAGAAAAGATAAGAACCATATGATCCTGTCAATAGATGCAGAAAAAGCATTTGACAAAATACAGCATCCTTTCTTAATAAAAACTCTCGAGAAAGTCGGGATAGAAGGAACATACTTAAACATCATAAAAGCCATATATGAAAAGCCCACAGCTCATATCATCCTCAATGGGGAAAAACTGAAAGACTTCCCCCTGAGATCAGGAACACGACAGGGGTGTCCACTCTCGCCACTGCTATTTAACATAGTGCTGGAAGTCTTAGCATCAGCAATCAGACAACAAAACAAAATAAAAGGCATCAAGATTGGCAAGGAGGAAGTCAAACTTTCACTTTTTGCAGATGACATGATACTTTACATGGAAAACCCGACAGAATCCACCAAAAGCCTACTAGAACTGATTCATGATTTCAGCAAAGTTGCAGGATACAAAATCAATGTACAGAAATCGGTGGCATTTCTATACACCAACAATGAAGCAGCAGAAAGAGAAATAAAGAAGCTAATCCCTTTCACAATTGCACCAAAAACCATAAAATACTTAGGAATAAACCTAACCAAAGATGTGAAAGACCTCTACACTGAAAACTATAAAAAACTTATGAAGGAAATTGAGGAAGACACAAGGAAATGGAAAAACATCCCATGCTCATGGATTGGAAGAATAAATATTGTCAAAATGGCAATACTACCCAAAGCAATCTACACATTCAATGCAATCCCAATCAAAATTGCACCAGCATTCTTCTCAAAGCTAGAGCAAACAATCCTAAAATTTGTATGGAACCACAAAAGACCTCGAATAGCCAAAGTAATACTGAAGAATAAAACCAAGGTGGGAGGCATCACAATCCCAGACTTTAACCTCTACTACAAAGCGGTGGTCATCAAGACTGTATGGTATTGGCACAAAAACAGACACATAGACCAATGGAATAGAATAGAAAACTCAGAAATGGACCCGCAAGTATATGGCCAACTAATCTTTGACAAAGCGGGAAAATGTATCCAATGGAAAAAAGACAGCCTTTTTAACAAATGGTGCTGGGAGAATTGGACAGCAACATGCAAAAGAATGAAACTAGACCACTTTCTTACACCACTCACAAAAATAAATTCTAAATGGATAAAAGATCTGAATGTGAGACAGGAAACCGTCAAAATCCTAGAGGAGAAAACAGGAAAAAGCCTCTTTGACCTAAGATGCACAAATTTCTTACTCGACACGTCTCCAAAGGCAAGAGAATTAAAAGCAAAGATGAACTATTGGGACCTCATCAAGATAAAAAGCTTCTGCACGGCAAAAGAAACAACCAACAAAACGAATAGGCAACCAACGGAATGGGAAAAGATCATCGCAAATGACATATCGGATAAAGGACTAATATCTAAAATTTATAAAGAACTTACCAAACTCCAAACCCGAAAAACAAACAACCCAGTGAAGAAATGGGCGGAAGATATGAATAGACACTTCTCCAAAGGGGACATTCAGATGGCCAACAGACACATGAAACGATGCTCAATGTCACTCATCATCAGGGAAATACAAATCAAAACTACACTGAGATACCACCTCACACCAGTCAGAGTGGCTAAAATGAACAAATCAGGAAACTATAGATGCTGGCGAGGATGTGGAGAAGTAGGCACCCTCCTACACTGTTGGTGGGAATGCAAACTGGTGCAGCCACTCTGGAAAACGGTGTGGAGGTTCCTCAAAAAAATGAAAATAGAGCTACCCTATGACCCAGCAATAGCCCTGCTAGGAATCTACCCAAGAGACACAGGAATGCTGATGCATAGGAGCACGTGTACCCCAATGTTCATAGCAGCACTTTCGACAATAGCCAAATCATGGAAAGAGACCAAGTGCCCATCAACTGACGAATGGATAAAGAAGTTATGGTACTTATATACAATGGACTACTACGTGGCAATGAGAAAAAATGAAATCTGGCCATGTGTAGCAACATGGATGGAACTGGAGGGTATTATGTTAAGTGAAATAAGTCAGTCAGAAAAAGACAGATACCATATGTTTCCACGAATAGGTGGACTTTGTGAAACTAAGCAAAAACCAGGGGGAGGGGAAGAGGGGAAAGAAAAAAAAGACACAGAGAGGGAGGGAGATAAAACATAAGAGACTCTCAAAGACTAAGAAAAACTGAGGGTGAGGGGGATGAGGGAGGGGGGAGAGGGGGTGATGGGCATTAAAAAGGGCACATGTTGGGATGAACACTGGGTGTTATATGTAAACCAATTTGAAAATAAACTATTATAATAAAAAAAAAAAAAAAAAAAAAATTCTTCTTAGAATTTCTACCAAAATTGGTTTCCCCACCCCTTTATTTTTACTTCTGAAAAGTCTTTTTTCTGACTTAAAGGTAATAAAAAATTCCATTGGGGTCAGAAACGCAAATGAGAGCGGCCGTCTTTCCTGGCATACGGAGGGTTTAACACGGTCCTGGCGGGCTGCATAACCTATCTTCAACCAAAAAATTGTACTCGGTTGAGAGAGAGAACATAATGGGGGGGGATGTCAGCGGGGTTTCCCAGCAATAACCACAGCCCCCATTCCCAGGACAAGTGGGCCGAGAACCCCCGGGGGGATGGGAGTGGCCCCTCATTGGCACACTCGGTGATAGACTCAAAAGCATTTGATTCTTCACTCTGCGACTCTAGGTTCTGCTGAGTTCAAGGTTTTAGTACCTGACGGAGGCGTGTTTCCACCAGGAAAAGCAGTAATATTTGGGATGAAGTCTTAGCCAGGCGGGGGCTGTGTCGGCGGAATGTTTGATTCGGTTTATCGATCTGGCATCGTCGCCGAGAATTCCCTTTCTGCTTCTATCTGGTAGGGTTGTTCTCTGCTGCCTTTAACCAGGGACTGTGACTGATGTAATCTTCTAAATAAAGCTCCCAGCCGTTTCCGCTGCTTAGCGCTGCCTGGCGAGAGAAGCGACTAGAAATGACAACGAAAATATTTATGCGTTTACAATATATCATGTCCTGCCTGTCTGTCAAAAGCACATCTTTTTAAAAACCTGAACGCTACTCGGGATTTTACGTTTATTTACTTTACACCAGGCATCCCTGACCGCGTTTAGCTGTCTTCCCTGAATGCCCTGGAATGCTTTTCTCCTGCTCTGCCTCTCAGCCCCTTCCTTCTGCTTGTCCCTTTCAACTCAATCCCCCTAATCAATTGATTATATAAACAGAGTTTGAAATCCCCCCCGTGGGTATTGATTTCTTTTTTTCAATCTTCCGCCTATCGATCAAACCATTTGATCCGTTGAATAAAGTAACAGCCTCGTCTGGTAGAGTCCACACTTGGGCACTTCTGCTTGAAGGAGAAGAATGCAGATGTTTGTTTTTATTCTCTAAATGATTACAACCTGAAATGCCGCATTGGATACGCGCCCCGATAAACCTTCTGAAAGCATTCCTGCCTCCCTTCTCGGCCGTCTCCAGGGCTCTGAGGCCCCACCGGCCTGAAAACCAAATGAAGATGGTTTGCTATTTACACGGGGCCTTTCGTTTGCTAAGTAGCTGACTCCGTCTTTAACCTTTTCTCTGCCCGTAGCGGCTCTTACCGCACCGTGCTCTGCACTCGCGTTTGTGTCCCGTTACACACTGGGCTCTTTAAGAAGTTCCACGTACAGTAGGGAGTGAGTGGTGTGCAGAAAGGAGAGGGAGAATAATGGAGGGAGGTAGTACGGGGAGAGGAAGGCATCTGTCACGAGAAATATATGGCGTCCGTGCGGATAAGTCACATCCAAGAGTGTGTGAGGGTTCTAAATGCCATTGAAAGGTGGGCTCTGACTGTTGTATCCCACCGTTTTCATTAATGCGCTGTGCCCCCTTCTCTGACCCGGCACTCCCCTAAAAACTACTGGACAAATACTAAGAGAATGTTGGTTGAAAGGGATTCCTATTATTAGCCCGTGTCTTACTCTAGTCCTGGCTCCAGTTTCTCCAAAGAATGTGGGTCAAGAATTTGCTGGAATCTGAAATGGCCATGACTAATGCCTCTTGAATAGCGTATCTACTTGGAGGGCAGAGCTGGTCGGGACCCACGGAGGCCTCTTCATGTTAACACTCAGGTGTGGATTCCTCCAGGAAGACTAGTTCTGGGCCCAAGCTGCCTCTGGAGATTCTTGGGTTGAATTTCAAATGCTCAGTGAACAGTGAAGGCGTAACAGTCAATAGCCAATGTTCTAGAAAAGCAAAAAAAAAAACCAAAAAACCAAAAAACAAAAAAAACATAGATTTTCTCATTCCTTCATTCACCCACTAATATTCACTGAGCATCTTATATATTCCAGGCAGTAAAAAAAAAAAAAAAAAAGTACTAGTAAAAAGAACAACAACATTAAAATCCCTGACTTCTCTAAGCTTATATTCTATGGAAGAAGACAGCCGATAAACAAAACAGTAAATGAAATGTACCTAATATTCGATGTTGAACATCTCTACAGAGTAAAGTAAGGCAGGGAAGGGTGTCAGGAAGTGTGTGCGTGATTGTGTTAAGGGAGAGGCTTAAATGGAATACAAGACGGGTACGCCTTTCATGTGTATTCTATGTGAAAGGCCCCACCCTTCTCACATGCAATATGGCGGCCTAGAGGGGAGGCTCCGTGTTCACTCATTCAGCAAAGGTGCGGTGAGTTCCTGCTATGTTCCACGAATGGGCCAGGTACGGGATATAGTAAAAAGAGTCAGGTCCAGGCTCTGTTCTCAAGGAAGTCAGTCTCATGAGGGCAGAGACATGCAAACAGATCAGGTGGTGTTCCGTGCTCCCTGGACGTCTGCGGGGGGAGAGCGGTGAAGAGGAGGGGCCCCTGACCAAAGCGGCAGGTTCTGCTTACATTCAGGGTGGTCGGAGATTTTCTCAAATACCTCAGAGAGTCAGGGTTTTCGGATTATTCTAGAGCAGTCTTTTCCAAACTTCAGGCCTTGATCCAGGGGGCCATGTAATCAGTTTATTGAGGTATCACCAGAAGTCTTGAAAAATGAAATACAATCGAGTGTAAGAGAAAGAAATAGGAGAAAGAGAAGACACCAGTGTGGGTCAGAGGAGTGTGCGCGTAGGTGGGAAACTTTGATTTGCATCTGTGTGCAATGGGTAAGACTGTCGCATTTTTCGTTTCCTTTTGTTTAAATGTTAATTTATTTTGAGTGAGAGAGCGTGAGAAGGGGAAGGGCAGAGACAGAGGGAGAGAGAATCCCAGGAGGTCTACACAGTTAGCACGGAGCGCGATGTGGGGCTTGAACCCAACACCCTGGGATCAGGACTCGAGCTGAAATCCAGAGTCTTTGGCACCGGTATGACACAGTTGGGACAAAGCTTCTCTCTCTGAACAGCCTTAGGGTTCCTCTACTAGACACAGGTTCCAAAGCAAGGGGTGACCTATTCTGACACCGAGGAGGCATCTTTCACCTTGTCACCTCGCAGTGCTCCCTTCCCTTTGGTGGCCCCGTGGACACCGAGAAAACCCCGAGGGCCAGTCACTTAACCTGGCTCGAACCTCCGCCCCTCTGTTTGGACATCGTATGGCCTTTGAACAAAGCACCCACGCTCTCCGGCCCACAATTGTTTTATCTTGTAACGTGGGTGATGGTAACCAGCACATAAGATCTTTATGAAGATTTTAGAAGATAACGTCTACAAACCGCTTGGTACAGCGTCTGGCAAACAGTAGGCATCCTAATTTAAGTCTCCATGGAGTTATTTAGGGTGCGTTTTCTTACCAAAATAGTAATAGTTAGAGTCTTGCAAAAAAACTCAGATTTGAGATAAAAGGGAGCCAGGAACACCAACTGTTCCCGACAAAGACCGTGGATACTATTCAGCACGAAGATGACACTGCAGACAGCATGCTCAGCGGGAGTTCGCTGATTCCAACAAGTCCAGTCCAGCAGGCGGACCAGCCCGCGACGCCCCCGCGTGCTGGCCGAGATCACTTTCACCACCTTGTCCGAACGGCTGTGATGTCGGGAGAAGAGGGAAGAGTCCTTCCGCCGTCTCACCGCGGGTTCCGGGAGGAGGTTAAGTGCCTTTTTCATTCCTGGGGCTTCGGCTGCTGGAAGTATTCAGGTCACATTCCCGCTGGTCACTGTCACCGGACGTGGATTGGCCCCGGCTTCCCGGCTGACTACTCGAATCCCCACGCTGCACCAACCGAAGGGTTTGTGTCGGTTACCCCAAGGCCCCCCTTCCTGGGGCCAGGTGCCTGGGGTGGCTGGGGGTGGGGGGTGGGGCATGAGGAAAAGGCAGTCAGTGACTTTCAAGGGACTTGCCCAAGGACACACAGTGTGAAGGTGGCAGCACCGGTCACGAATCGCTTCCTGATTTCTCGCCAGGGGCTCCCAGGTGTGACTCTTAGAGACTTGGACAAATATAAAGCTCAGAAGTCCCCTCTGGGGACTCTTCTGTTGCCATCACTGGCTGGATAACAGGTTCTCCAGCAAAATCGGGGAAGTGGGTATTCCCTTGACAAGCTAAGCTGACAAGCTATTTCCTTTTCATGACTAGTCCCTTTCTCAAAACTTCTGGAGAGCTATTCCTCCTCTTTCCTCCTCAGGCCCCAGGTCACTACTTCTCCTCTCCAGGAAGTCCCCCTCCCCCTCCCTCTCCCTCCCCCCTCTCCCCAGCTGGAGCGGGAGTTCCTCCTTCCTGTTGGCAGAGCTCTGTCCCTCCACCATATCAGTTACCCAATGGTGTCACTGTATTTCCGTTGTGCGGCCCGCCTTCCCCACTGCACAGCGGTCTCCTTGAGGACTGGGTTGTGTCCAGTTTCCCTCGATTCCCCGCTGCCTGACTCCCATGCCAAGCACATAGTAGGCAGCGCGGGAATGATTGCCGAAGAACTGAGTTAAGGAAGCCTGGGCTCACCCGTCTGTGAGCGTATTTAATACACAACTTAAATAAGACCCGGTGATCAGAGGTGCATCAGAAGGCACAGGGCAACAGAGCTGCTTTTCCAGTGTCGCGGCTCATCTTGACCTAGATAAACTCTTAAGATTTGTTCTGAGTCTGTGGCTCCCTGATTTCCAGCGCAGCGGGAGCTGAGCCTTCCCACTTCTTTAATGCGATGGAATTGGGCTTCTCGACATTCCTAATAGAACCGAAGACTCTCTAGACTTCATTAGCTTACGGAGTCGGTCAGAATGTTATAAATTATGGAAATGCAAGGCCAGGCGATGTAGTCCCTGGTGGCATAAATTATGTACTATTATGTCTGTAATGTACACTGCTGAAATTTCAAAACATTTTTGCAGTTCTATACTTTTTAATATAGAAGATCACATATCCAAAAGGTACACATACTGTTTATGATTTAAGTAGGTCAGGAAAAATGAAACACCTGTGCTTGAGAAACAGCCAGCACGAAGTGTGAGGAAAGAGATCCGACTGACACGTGACCTCGCGGTTCGCGAGTTCAAGCCCTGTGTTGGGCTCTGTGCTGACAGTGTGGAGCCTCCTTCGGCTCCTCTCTCTCTCTCCCTCTTTTGGGCTCTCCCCTACTCATGCTCCCTCTCTCTTTCTCACCTGGAAACAAAAGTTAAAAATATTTAAGAAATCTGAGCAAGAGTTTTGAAGCATCCGGTTGGCACTTCCAGTGACCAGCTCCGTCTTCCTGATCAATTGTATTTTAAATTTCCTTCTTTCCTCCATGAGCTTATTATCTGTCGTCTGTCTCCCTGGTTGGTATATATTGTTTAGATCGACATGGCCTAAGTTGATTATACTGTTCATATCATTCTGCAACTTAGCTTTCTTCACTAGACATTGTGGATTTTTTAAATTGTTTTTAATGTTTTGTTTTTGAGAGAGAGAGAAAACGAGAGGGGGAGGGGCAGAGAGAAAGGGAGACACAGAATCCTAAGCAGACTCCAGGCTCCGAGCTGTCAGCCCAGAGCCCAATCCAGGGCTTGAAGCCAAGAACCGTGAGGTCATGACCTGAGCTAACGTCGGACACTTAACCAACCGAGCCACCCAGGCGCCCCCAGACAGTGTGTTTTTGAGCTTCATTTGTGTCGATGTGAGTAGCTGAGGTTCATTCAAATTGACCGACGTACGCGTGCTCCTACTTTGTGACCCTCTCGGGTGCACTTAGGCACTGCGCTCTCAGGGCCTGTGTCTACATCTCTGTTCACGCTTTCTTGGCTCACGAGTGTTTCTAGGGTGTGTCCCTAGACTAGGAGCTGCCTTGTTTAGCTCTCTAGAAAGTTCTGAAAGCCTTCTGGTGTGATTGTACCCATGTACATCCCATCAGCCCATCTAGAGCTACCACTGCCCCCCAGCCTCCCGGATACTTGGTTTAGTCACGACTGTTTTCCTTTCACCGCGGTTTTAATCCGCACCCCCTCCTTCACCCACGGAAGTGGCCAGCCCACTGCTGTGCCCTGGAAGGGGAATGTGACCCGGCCGTGTCAGCGCTATGGGCCTGAGGCCTCTGTGTCCTGCACCCACTGACTTTTATAGGCGGGAAGACGCGGGTTTGATTGAGGCAGGAGTGAGTGCACCAGCTCCGTCTCTCACTAGAAGTGCCATCTTGGGACATCCCAGACTCTTCTTGAACACGAGGAGCTATAAAATGAAGCTAACAACCCCTACCCTGTGTGATTATTGTGAGGAGGAAATGAGATGCTGTATGCTGGGCACGTGGTAGTTACTAATTCTGGGTGTCACAATATTTTGTATGTCCCTCACTTTTACCCCGTTCTCCTAACTCGGGGCCAGTTTGCTCTGACAGACAGTGGTTGGATGTCCAGGGCACACGTTAAAATGGTTTAACAGCTACCAAAATGTCCCCATGCTGGGAACTTTTCCTAAGTTGACCTTTCTTGTCCAACGGAATCTGAAGTAGCTGTCAAGTGTCTTGCGGAGCTGTCAGGACACAGACCAGAGGTTCATGGAAAGGGAAGGGCTGGTGACCCAGGAGGCGAAGTGGTGTCCAGGGCCATGACTAGTGGAAATACAGATGGGGTCCCCCTCCCAGGAGGCCCTGGTGTGAGCAAAGCAAAGATAAAGACAGGATTGGTCCAGGCAAAGCATCATGGGGGGGGGGGGGGTGTGGACACATGGCAAAACCTAATAAGTCAAACCAAGGTGAAGGCAGAGTTGGGCAGGGGTCAGATGTGGAGTCAACACAACAGAGACAGCAAATCCGTCATGGGGCCAGCCTGAGAATCTGAGGCCAAGAAAACTGTCACTCACATCAGCAGAGGCTGACAAGGGGTAAGACAGAAAGTCAGCCAAGAAATATTCTTTGAATCCCAACTGTGCGTCAAGGGCCTCCCAAGGCCCGAGAGTATGAAAACATTCTTGATCCCCAACCTTCTAGGACTCAGGGGGTAGCGTGAAGAGCAAATGCCAAGCAAACACCAGCAGAGCGTAGAGCGTAGATGCCCAACCACATAAAGTGGTCAAAAGACACTAGAGAATTCTGTAAGAGTGTCAGAGAGGCACTCTGCCTAGCGTAGCTGGGTGTAAGGATGAGCAGGAGGAAGCCACGTGCTGCAGAACATTCCAGGAAGCAGCTGGTAGGCAGTAGGCATAGGAAAGGAATCGAAAAGAGTCAAGTGTGAGTGGAGATAAGGCATCAAAAGGGAGCATAATGTTCGATGAGGCTGAGAGGGGGCCAAAGTCACATCACCCCACACCCTGGCAGGTACAAACGTCTGGGCTTTGTTCGGAGAGAAAAGCACAGGCGATTTTGAAGTGGAGACGTCTCCGATGGGCCGGTATGTCTGCTAATATCCAGGGAGATCCTTTGGAAAGCTACTGTAGCTGTACAAGTGATTCTGGATGGCAGCCTGAAATGTGGTGGAAACTTGCAGAGAAATTATCCTAAAATTTCAGATAGTTCAGGAAAGTTCTTATGAATGCGGATTGTATGATGTTGCTACCGAAACATTGGCTTATTCTTGTTATATCTTTAAATGGGAGGATTTCAATTACTAATGCTTATGTGTTGTCACCAAATCTTCTTTATTTTTAAGCGTATCTGGCCAAAAATGGAGAGGAAACCGAGTGATAAAGAAACGGGTGTTGGCCTGGTGGGGAGGACAAAGTTTTTCGATCCTGACTGTGTCATTCACTTTCTGTGTAACGTCAGTTACTTAGCATGCTGTGGGCTGGCTCTTCTTTGTGAAATGATGGCATTTGAATCCAGTTTTGTTTTGGTTTTCAAATTCCTCGCAAATATAAAATTAAATATGGACTTAGAAATATTGTTTGCTGGGGCTCCTGCGTGGCTCAGTCGGTGAAGCGTCTGACTTCGGCTCAGGTCACGATCTCACAGCTCGCGAGTTTGAGCCTCGCATTGGGCTCTGTGTTGTGGGGGCAGAGCTCGCTTCGAATTTTCTGTCCCCTTCTCTCCCTGCCTCTCTACATCTCATGTTCTCTCTCTGTCTCTGTCTCTGTCTCAAAAAAAAAAAAAAAAAAAAGAAAAGAAAAGAAAAGAAAGAAAGGAAGGAAGGAAGAAAGAAAGAAGAGAGTTTAGTTGACATTCCCAAGTTTGAGGAGATGGCTAGAGGCGGAGAAATAGATCTGTGTCCAGGGCTCTTGAATTTATCACACCCCTTGATGACTGAGCTGGTAGAGAAGAGATTGACCCCAATCTTCAGGAAAATAAACCTCACTCACATATACACACACTTCTATAAACTGAATGTTTGTACCTCTGCCCAAATACATGTGTCCACCTTCCTCTTGGTCTCCAGTGTGAGACGAAGCCTCTGAGAAGGGATGGGGTCAGGCAGTGGAGCCCCGTGAGAGAGATTCTCTGCCCCCCCCCACTCGAGGATAAAGCAGGAAGATGGCTGTCTCCATCAGATCCCACCAGGCTGGCACCATCTCAGAATTCCGGACTTGTGAGAGAAACAGGTTTGTTGTTTAGGCTGTCTGGAGTCCGAGGCGTTTGTTACAGCATCCCAGGCTAACACAGGCGCACACGCACAGACACACATGCATGCCCTAAAATGTGACAATAAAGGCAGGTAATTTTCTTTCAGTCCACAGTTAGCGTTAACCGTCGAGGTGGGTAAGCGTTTCCAGGGGATGGGTCTCTCTGGAGATAAATCTTCTGGATCTCGTCTTGAATTTGCCATATCCTCCGATTGTCTCTGTCACTGGCACGGGCTCCTCAGGCACCTGTGGAACATCTGCATTCGGGAAGGTTCCACCTAAGACATCAGGCATTCCAGATCCTTGACGGTTAGCGGTGACGTTGCGTGTGGCTGCAAACCCTGGCAGGGAGCACCTGAGCACTCGGCACTCGCTGGCAAGGCAGAGCGAGAAAGACGCAGCAAGGTTCTTTGGGACCAACTGGAGCAGAGGCGCCCTTGGGGCTGGGACACACGACATCTCTGAGAACGCGGAGGGATGGGGGGGCAGTCTTTGTGGCGGGAAAACGGCATTACGTACAGAGACGTTGATCGGAAAGAGTAACAGGTGAGCAGGGACAGAAAATGAGAAGAACACGAGTTGCTGGTGAGCAAAGATGGGTTCGGTTGACGTTGGGGAAGCGCGAGTCTGCATAAATCATGACTATGACAGAAACACATGGAACAGGAAAGGACTACGCTAAGCGGATCTGACCAACCCTAAGGAGAACTCGTGTTTTCGGTATTCTGCTTTGCTCTGAGGAGAAAATCGTACATAGAAGTAGGCTGTAGATGCTATAAACATCGCATAGCTGTCAAACTTTACAGTTGAACTCTCCTCAAACAAACCACAAACAAACCACCTGTTTCTTACCGAGGGGGAGTGAACATCTAGATTTTGTGTTGAAGTCGTGTGTGTCTTGTATGTCTTTGAATTCGGTCACACCTGGCTACATGGCCAAGGCTCCGTGTGTATGCAGGCAGGACGCCTGTCTGGGAAAGAGCGCGTCTCACCCAGGAGAGGGCTAGCTCGTTGTGAGAAAGATGCCCCAGAGCAGAGGAAGGCGGTGATTCCAAGAAGCCTCCGTCTCTACCACTCATCATGCTCATGTCCACATGCCAGGAGCTCACACGGAGTCACCGCTAAAACTGAAAGCATTGGTTGAGTAAAATCTCTCTGATTTAAGATCATGGCGTTAAGAACATGAGGCAGGCGTGCTTGATAGGGTGGCGTCCGGTATGGGGTCACGGGGTGAGGGGGGTGCCTGGGGGGAACACAGAAAGGCCATGGCTGCTTGAGTGTCGGGCCAGAAAAAATCTGGAAGGCAGAGAATGGAAAGGGTCACAGGAAGTGTCAGTGGGTATAAACACAGGGGAAGCAGCAGCAGCTGCAGCAGTGACTCCGTGGTACCTTTGGCTACATGGGTGGAGGCCCCACACCTCGGGAGGCAGAAGTGGAGAGAAGGAAATGCATGGATGCCCCGTAAACCCCGGCTGCTTCGGTCCGTGCGTGCGGTGGTCCACCCTGGCCTCTCAGGACCTGGGGAGGGCAATGGTAACTGGAGTTCTGACAATTCTCAGGGGTGCAAGAGAAGTATGTTCTCCAGCTCTTATTTCTTAATACTCTGTTTTAAAATGTGTGCAGGTGACCAAGGACTCTTGAAGGAATCTTCTAGCATGAAAGATACCAAAACACATAGAAAACACAACTTGGAAGACACAGATTATGCAAAGAGAAAAATCAAAACAGGGGTTTCCCAGGTGGCTGAGTCACCCAGTTTAGCATCTGACTTCAGCTCAGGTCATGATCTCTTGGTTTGCGGGTTCGAGCTTTGTGTCAGGCTCTGTGCTGGCAGACAGCTCAGAGCCTGGAGCCTACATTGTATTCTGTGTCTCCCCCTCTCTCTCAGCCCCTCCTCCACCTGCACTCTGTCTCTCAAAAATAAACAAACCTTTAAAAAATTTTAAAAATCAAAACAACAAACAAAACTGTTATGTCTTTCAAAAAAGTAAGCATTCAAAGAAGAAAACTAGAGTTCCTGAAAAATAATACACATATAATGTATATGTGTATACATATGTACATACATGTGATTTTATATCTCTATATCTATCTATCTACCTATATCTATATCTATATATATATGGTTGAAGAAATGAAAAACTTGAAAGAAGAGCCAGAAGAGAAAAGTGATTAGAAAAGTAGAAAAAGAACTTCAGAGTTGTAACAATAGGAAAGAAGAGAAAATCAGAACGCGTTTAGAGGTATGGCACTGGGAAAATGGGAGTTATAGGAATCAAGAGTAAAGAATACAGATGGGAGGGAATCATGACTAAAATTTTTCAAAAGAACTTCTCAGAAGTGAAAGACATGATTTTCTAAACTGAGAGGGCCCGTCATGACCCATTCAGTGGATGAAGCTCTGCCCCCAGCGTGGGAGACTGTAGTAGTGTCCATTCCTCTTCCCTTCCTCACCTGGCCTTGCTTCGCTGTGGACAGACCACCTTCCTGGCTTTTCTGACTTTGGATTTGACCGTGTGACTTGCATTGGACAGTGAAATCTAGCTGAATTTAACACATTCCACATCTGACCAGCGTGGATGTGTCATTTGACTTGACTCCGTTCACTCTTGCCTTGTGCCCGGAGAAGATCGTGCCTCAGGAGGCTGATAACCCTTCAGCCTGGGTCCCAGATGAGGAGCAGAGTAGCTGAATTTGAACTATAAACATGTGCAGGGCCATAGGGAGTTGACCTGCAGAGCCACGAGTGAGAAAAACCACTGATACCGGGAGCCATTAGTTATGCAACATTATAATAACAATAATGGTCTAAAATACCCACCGAGAAGCATTATCATGAACAGTAGGAACAAAGAGAAAACCCAAAAAGAGTTCACAGAGAAAAAACAGGTTTTTTAGGAAGACCTCAAAAAATCAGAATGAGTTCAGATTCCTCAAAGAGAACCTGGGATCTAAAAAGAATGAATAATATCTTCGAATTTCTGAAGGAGACTTATTCTCAGCCTAGATTTTATACAGTGAAAGACATTTTCAGACATTCTAGGTCTCAAAAAATGTGCCTCTCATACTTCCTCAGAAAATTGGTAAGGAAAGCAAGACAAGGAAATAAAACAGGAGAAAGGAAGACATGGGATACAGAAAAGAGGAAATCCAACATAAAAGAAGAAGAATGTTTCTCTAGGATGATGGTAAAGGGAGACTCCAGATAATAACTGTGCCTAGGCATGGAGGCGACCTAGCTGAGTGGAAACTGTAAGACTCAACAAAGACCAACTGAGGGTGTCGTCACTATGCTTTTTGCATCAAATCATACATTAACCTGAGAAGAAACTAGAAAATGTGCTCTGACAAAAGATAATGGCAAAGAAAAGAAGACCCTAGATGCAGAATGCAGGATTCCTACTCAAGAAAAGGGGAATTCTCAGGATGCTGGTGGTGGGAAACCCAATATCAGAACAGGGGACCGAGAGAGCATCTGGTCCTGAAGGAAGAGGATGGGGTCTCCCAGAGTGTCTCCAAGGAAGAAAATATGAACTGCTCAATTACTTGGTGTGACTCATCTTGGAGAAAATGGTATATGAGGAAGATGTTGAAAGATATTGAGAATACAAAAATCCCCCCGAAAATACAAAGCAATTATTAACTTCAGGAAAGACATAAAGGAAATGTAATCATAATATACAGCAATGTTCACCTGTGCATAATATTTGCATAGCCTAATAATCAGAACACTACATACGGATTCACCCAAAATTTTCAAAATTACGATTTGGGGGGACTGGGGAGAGCAAAGAAGGAAATGATGGTATAAGAGAACCAAATGTTCATCTGTCATAATTCAAACTAGATAGATAATATCTAAAATTGATTAATTAAAGAGAACAGGCATATAAATATTTTTAAAGATTCGGAAAAAGCTAAAAAAAATGCAAACAGTTGCCTCTGAGGAAGAGATGAGGTAAAATGAGGAACAGTGGAACCAGGAACAGATGTATTTTATCATAAAACCTTTATTAATATTCAGTAAAATTTTATTTAATCATAAAACTTTTTAAAAAGGCTCCCAGATCCCCGCTCTGTAGTTCAAAGGCACATATGACATAGTGTAATGAATCGATATTCAGTCTAGAAATTGTACTCAGGTAGTGGATATTGAGTTAGTAGTCAAGTTTTGTTTTGTTTTGTTTTAATTTGCTGATCATCTCACAGCTAAGTAAACAGTGGAATTGGTACTAGAATCTACGCATTCTCCACGGCACAGGTGGGAGCTACCGCCATGTCCTTACAGCACAGACTTGACTGAAATGAATGGCTAGCACAGGGCCAGGCCTGAGAGCGGGCACAGTCAGTGTGGGTTTTGGAATGGTTAGTGAGGACACAAGGTCATGTTTTTCACCTATGGATGGAGCCCTGCAGCTTCATGGGGCCTCAGAAATTCCCACTAATCCCAAACAGCTGCCGTGCAAATGTATCATGAGTTCTTTCTTAATTCTCTCATGCCTCAAGCAGTCATTCAGCACCTGCCTTTTCAGGCACTTTGCAACGGATTGGGAATTTCAAAAGGAGAAATAATTCAGTTGCAGAGAAAAGGTTTTTTTTGTTTTGTTTTGTTTTTCTGGGAGTGAGGAATGGTTCTCTACAAGACTGGGAGAAATAACTTGAAATTTCTATCGTACATTCAATTAACAAGATGCTTTTACATTTGGTATTTCATCTGATTCTCACCAACAAAGAGACTGTATTGTATATATTTGCTACTTTCCTTTGACAGACAGAGATCGAGGTCTCAGGAAGATAAAGCAACTGCTAAGTTCACAGGGCTTGCCTAGGATAAGTCGCAGGCTTTGAATTTGTGTTTTTTCTAAGGTCAAGTCCGGGAATCCTTACATGACACCACACTGCCTTTGGAAATGCCTCAGGCACTCACCTCGCTCAACAGCAGACAGATGGCTACAACTTGTCCCACAGTCTATCTGTTGACTGCAACCCAGTCCCCTTGACTGCTATTAGCTATGCCCATTGGTACCTTTGAAGACTTCCCAAGATTCACCTGGAGTGGTGATACAGGTTCTTAAATGCCATCCGAGTCCACTGTGGCCAGCTCCCGGCAATCTTTCCCAAAGTCGGGGTTATGATGGCAGTACTGGTTTGCGCTGGGAGCGACCCCATCTTTCCTCCAGGAAAGCATGGTTGAAGGGGCAAAGCTGCGACCCAAACTGGTAAGCCGATGTTGTAACTGGAGCCGTGCCCATTTCTACAGAGGTTTGGGCACACTCATTTCTATACTCCCTTGGTTTTTAAGTGTAGACCCATCGACCCATTGAGGGCAGCTCTCCATGCCAGGCTTATAATACTTGCTGAACTCAAAAATGAGCACAACTCAGTCCTCACCGTGGCCCTCGGAGATCACGATCTGGAATGAGGGACCCACGGGTGACTTCAGCACAGTGAGGGGCGCCGCGCCAGGGACGAGGGAAAGCCTTCATGGGTACGTAAAGATTGACAGCATGGAGAGGAGGGAGCACAAAGGAGGGGATGCTCATTTCATGCCGTGATTTCCTGTTTGTGTGAAATCCGCAACTGGAGACTTCTACATTCATATTCCCCGGCTGCCCTTCTAAGTACATATAGCTTCCCTTCACAGCACTTATCATAAACTTCACTGATACATTCATTTGTGTTTATGTATCTAATGTCTTTCTTTTATACTAACTGGAAAGCTATATAGAAGCAAGAATCAGGCCTGTTTTTTTATCCCCTGTGCATAACTCAAAGCCTTGCTCCATGCCGAGCCCGAAAGTTCGATGCCAGATAAACATTTGTTGAACTCGTGGTTGAACACTTAGCAGTGGCTGTGTGTGTTGATTCTTTCTCGCGAAAACGTACCTTTTCAAGCCTCAGGATTTTGAACCTAATTATGAGGATATTGAGTTAAAGATTTCAATCGCATTGAATTACTTCATCAGAAGGCAATCCCCATGAGCGATTCGTGAGGCAACAAACTTTACAAGCCTCAAAACTTTATTTTTAATCAATTAAAAGCCTAATTCCTTCTCCGAATGCAGGAAGATCTCCGTTTTCGTCGTCAGCTGCATGAGATGGCCACCGCATGTCTGCACTGCTGACATCCTTCTGGACTTCGGGGGATTAAAACATTGGGGGAAAACGATTCACTGGCATTCCCAAGGTTACCTTCTTTACCTTGCCCGCATAGACGCTGGTTTTATCCTTTCACGGGTTCTCCGGACTGTGGCAAAGGCGCACTCTGCTTGCCCAGACACCAGAGTGCTCGTCTAACAGCCTGAGGTGCCCTTGCCCCCCCCCCCCCGCAACGGTCTCCAGAAATCAACCAGAAAACTGCATCAAACTGGCCTCAGCTATGCCCTAGTTTCCGCAGATAACACCAGGTGAGGCGATGCCTCAGGAAGCTGGATATCTCAGAGTGAACTCTAGGGTGTTGGGTGGTGGACAATCAATCTCCTGTAGAGAGACTTCCTCTGGGGTCTGGTTCCTCACCGCCACACCTCTGTCCCTGACTGGAGACATCCAGAAGGTGGTGCTGGCTAGGGGTGAGGATGAGCTGCCCCTCCCCCCACCCAGTGCCCCACCGTTCCTGCCCCAGGGGAATTCCCATCCTTCCTAGCGTGGCCCACCACCCTGCTCAGGGCCTTGGTCTGGCTCCAGCTGGGGGGATGAGGGGGCTGTGGTAGGAACGACGTGGTTGAGGCTGACTCCTTTCTGGGACATGGAAAACCCCGAAGGAAAAGAGCCTAAAGATAACAATTTTTTCCAGGAGACGGGAGCCTAAGTCTGACTCTGAAAGATTATCTCTTTAACCTAGGTCTCTAGACTTTTGGTTTACCTAAATTCAACAAATACTTGACATGCCAACTATGAAGAAAGAAACTTCTAGAAGGAGGGGACACAGACTCTGGTAAGAGCAGCTCTGGCTCCCTGGGAGCACCAGCCTGGCAGAGGCTATGGGACAATGGAAAACCACAATAGCCGGTGATCGCTGCTAGGCAGAAGGACGAACTAGGCTGAGGACACAGGGGGACACGTGGTTGACAGGAACCCGGATCGGGGAGGCTGGTCAGAGAAAGAGGCACCGAGAAGCCTCCATTCATACCAAAATAGTTGCCGAGCACCCTTCTATGCCCCGACAGAGACAGTTCAGAGAATGAGAAGCGACAGTAGGGTAGGTAGTGAGTGCCCATCATGGGTGTGGAAAGAAAAGGAAGGAAACTTGCCAAGCACGGAAGGAGAAGGAGCCGGCAAAGGGGCACAAGGACTGGCTCCCAGGAAAGCATAGGAGTGGAGGAAGCCCGTGTCCCACTCTCTCAAGGGAGGATTTTCCATTTCCACGTGAGTGAAAGAAAAGTACCCAGCTTGTCAACAGCCTGAGTCAGTGGCATTCCCCACGTTGAAGGCAAGCCTGCAGAGAGAGGCTGTCCAGGGAGTGCTCTGTCCATTCTCTGCACCCCCGGCCCCGCACACCCCCCGGGGCCAGCTGCTGCAGCCCCTGAAAGGCACACGCTCCACCCCATCGAACTTTCCCTCTGCCCTCTTGGGACCTGCTCCCACCCCACTCTTCCTCCAGTGTGACAATGGAGACTCGGGGTCATTAAGTAAAATCTCCAATGTCACAGGGGCATGCAGCAAAGAATCAGAATTTAAATCCAAGACTGCGTGATGTCAAATCTTATGTTTTTTCATTGGTTATTTTTCCTGCTAAGACCATGCAGCTTACACCAACTAGGTCATCAGTCTCCGAAATTCTTGGCCCTAAGAATTATTAACAAAGCATTCTGTCTCCTCTGCAGTCATTGGGTGTGTGTTCTTGTACGTTATTAATTTTTTTTAACTCTGGAATAAAAAAATGATGAAAATAATGATTAAAAAATACTTCTCAGTTCTGCTAGACAGTACTATAATCATTCATAAATGCAAACCTAGCAACCTATCTGAAGTCAATGAAAGTCAAGTGCTTGAAGTCAATGAAACAGACCCTGGGATAAAAAAAAAAGAGAATTTTAATGGGAAATTCAGGTTTTACCACATTGGAGCAGCTGACTCTAAAGACTAGGCGACCTCCCTGTGGAGTGAGAATGTTCGGCCGGTACGTAACTCTTTGCACGTTGTCTTTACATTCTTAATAATTTGCTCTTATGCAGGAACAAGGGACTGAATGCCTATCCCAACTCCGCCAAAAGAGAAAATCTTCTACTTCTGCTAGTTCACTGCAGAAATTACCAGCATCATTAACTTTAATTAAAAAAAAATTGCACAAAGTTTGAAAATCCATGATTCACTTTTGACGTAACAGCATGTGAGATATTCCATGGGGTTAAGCATTCCAGTTTAGGGCAGTGAAATAGCATTTGGCAAATTACTACTCTGTGGACCAAAGCCTGCTTTCGCCTATTCAGAAGTGAATGCATCTCGGGGCGCCTGGGTGGCTCATTCGGTTGAGCGGCCGACTTCGGCTCAGGTCATGATCTCACAGTCTGTGCGTTCGGACCCCGAGTCGGGCTCTGTGCTGACGGCTCAGAGCCTGGAGCCTGCTTCGGATTCTGTGTCTCCCTCTCTCTCTGCCCTTCCCCTGCTCACGCTCTGTCTCTATGTCTCTCAAAAATAAATAAACGTTAAAAAAAGGTAAAAAAAAAAAAAAAAAAAGAAGCGAATGCATCTCCACAGTGGACAACCTCATGCTTTGCCATCTCAACAGACTGTTTCCAGGGGCTCAGCCTCGAAAGGCCGGGGGTGAGGTTACAAACTCACCTGCAAATACTTCAAACTGAGCTCATGCTGTGATTGACATTACTGCTCTGTGTTCGAATTCATTGTCAACACTGGAAACCGGGCCCCTCTTGGCACATGAAATGGTCTGGCAGCACTGCTTCCCCTCTAGGAGCCATGCGCTGCCCCTCTAGAAGGAACTTGGGATCTCTGGCTGTTCTCAGTCTCTGCTCCTCTCTGTTGCCTTGCGCTTGGACTACATCTTCATTTATCTGACCTGGGTAGCCCTGGGAAGCCGCCATGTTTGTCACTCCGAGTGTAGGATCCATACACAGACCAAGGGTAAGCCACACCGCCAGCGTGTTCTGAGCCGGCAGCCATCCACAGCTAGAGAAAATTCACAGAGGAGACCGGGTCCTAAGCATGTGAAGCATGTCCCCAAACATTTCGTGCAGGAATGAGGGTCATGGGAAAATCTGTGTGGTGAGGCTGCTGAGGAACAGGTTGGAGGCAAAAGCTCGTGAAGTCTACATGACACGAGTGTTCCCTGAGAGCCACCTCACATGTGATGGGCACTGTACTGGGTCTGTCCTGAGAAGGAATGATCTATCATGTGCTCGAACACCAGCAGCAAGGAGACGCTCACAACCTGTCAAAGCCCTCCTTTTCCATTTATGGACCGTTAGCACGGCAAGAAAAGGAAAATGCACCCCATTCCTGAGTACGTACAAAGCTAAGACTTTACACATATGACCTAATCTAAATATTCATAGTTGCCATTTATGGGAAATACTTTTTTCTTCATTTTATGGGAGGCGTATGGGTCAGTGAGGTGGCCAAGAAGACAGCAGGGAAGAGAGGGAATGAATATCTCCAAGGTTGTCTGACTCCAAAGCTGGTATGTGATTGGTCTGAAGTCCAAGGACTTGTAACTATGTCAGAGGTTTACTAGGTTAAGAGTGTGTCATTCCTAACAGACTAATTCACATTAGGGTGATAACAGTTGGGTGGTTTATTGGGCTACTTGCACTGCAATGGTGTTGACATTGCAGAGGCTTCTTAGATTCACTGGACTTCCCACACAAAGGAATGAATCTCTAACAGCAGGCTTTTAGGCACTGGAGGGGGTGCCTGACAACCTAAGATGTGCAGCAGTAGGTCGAATCACACACCGTAGAATTTCTTTCACGTTGACCACTAACTGCACGTGTGTCCTTGCACAAAAGACCTGCCCTCCCCGGGTCCAGGTTCCCTTTTGTGCTAAATGAGAAGATTGTACTTGATTATCTCAGGAATATTTCCGGCTCAGAGCCTATGAAACTACAAGATCCTAACTCAGTGAGGTTTTGCCTTCTCTGAGCCCCTCCTAAAAATGACAGCAGAGATATCCAGATGGTTGGATGGATGAATGAAGAGAAACATGAGTTAGCGACTTTCGGGTCGAGTTCATGGATCTCGGATTTGGAAAAAGTAAGTTTGTCATGATGGGAATAGGTTCCAAGTGGTCTGAGAGCAATAGCGGGGCCATAAAATCAACTGCCCACTTTGGATCCATTGCATTTAAGATGCTTACTTTGAGGAAAAGGTGACGTCAAGCATCAAAAAGGTGCTGCCCTAATTTAGAGTCAGCTTGGTGGGCTGGCAGCAGGTGGGCTCCGGAGTAAGACAGGCAGTCAGGCAGCACCCAGCTTGTGCTTATAAACTTCATGACCCAGCACGATCCCACAAAGCCTTGGGTTTTGTCATGAAATACTTATATATTTTCAGGATTGCTGTGATAGAGATGGTGTAGGAAGACATCTAATGTGCTTTGTAAATAATGGACA
Organism: Paguma larvata; assembly: GCA_030068075.1. Classification (NCBI taxonomy): domain Eukaryota; kingdom Metazoa; phylum Chordata; class Mammalia; order Carnivora; family Viverridae; genus Paguma; species Paguma larvata. Next base: position 53,067 of record JAINVK010001452.1, read on the forward strand.
CTTAGGAAACACAGAGTATGTTATGCAATAAAAATGGAGCAATATTTTATGAAATTCAGAGAAATAGTCCCACATGAGTGGAAAGACTGAGGGGGTGACTATAGACCTCAAATAATACTATTTTATGAGATTACACGTGTGATAGGGCTAAATTTCGGCCACTCATGAAATGTTGAGTGAGACTTCTGTGAGCCTAAGTTTCCATTCTCCTAGTGGTCACCATTACATGTATAAAATGCAAATTCCATCTTTATTCTTCTCTGAAGGTATCCACTTAATCAAACCCCCGTCCTTCTGCAAAACCAGAAGAAGATGGTAGAAAGCTTGATCTACCTGCTGTCTTCCAGGTGGCTCTAATCTAACCTTTTTATTTAATCTTAATATTTGCACCTCCAAATATGTTTGTTACGCTAAAACTCATTTACCCCGTTGGCGTGCGCACCTGTGCTGCTGTGATCCCCGTTCTTGCTTTCTGTTCACAACCCTGCGTTCATATCCTTTGTTGAAGCACAACCTTCCATCCCTACTTTGCCACAGTTATGTGAACGGACAGTAAACCGTCCTAGACGTGGCTGTCTCCAGCTGCTTTCACCCACTCTAAGCTGATAGTTGGGCTAGCTATAAAATTTTGACTTGGCTTTTTTTTCTTCTTTTCCTGTTGCTGCCTCAAAACTATAATGCAATTTTCTTCTCCCCTTATTGTTCCTGATGAAAATCTTGTTGTTGCTTTGAGGATAATCTATCTTATCTTGTCCATATGTTTTAAAGATCTCTTTCCTCTCTCTCTCTTTTAAAGTTTACTTATTTATTTTTGAGAGAGATGGAGACAACATGAGAAGGGCAGGGGCAGAGAGAGAGTGAGAGAGAGTGAGAGAGAGAGAAAATCCCAAGCAGGCTCCATGCTGTCAGCCCAGAGTCAAACATGGGGCTCAAACTCATGAAACTGGGAGATCATGACCTGAGCCAAAACCGAGAGTCAGATGCTTAACGGACTGAGCCACCCAGGAGCCCAAGATCTCTCTATTAATTGTGATGATTTTATGTTTACCATGGAGGACTAGGCATGGGACTTATTTTTTATTTATCCCATTGGGGACTGATGGTACTTCACAGTCTGAAGGACCTTCCTCCAATTCAGGAAAACTCTTAGCCATTATGTTTACTAATATTGTCTCTCTAGCAAAGACTCTGTTCTATCCTTCTGTTCATTGTATGTCAGACCTCCTCATCCTATTCCACACTTCTCTCAGTTACCTTCCACATTTGCCATCTGCCTTGGGTTACTTTCATTAGATTTCTCTTTTAATTCACTAAGTTCGGGGAGTTTTATTTCTTATTTTTTTTTTGTTTTTAGTAAAGTTGACACAGAGTGTAACTTTATTTTCATGTGTACAACATAATGATTCAACAATGCTCTATACTACTCAGTGCTCACCTGGATAAGTGTATCTATCATCTGTCACCACACAATGTTACTACAGTATTACCGACTGTATCCACTATGCTGTACTCTCATCTCCATGACATATTTATTTTATAACTGGGGATTTGTGTTTCTTAACCCCTTTTATCTATTTCACCTGTCCCTGCCAACCATCTCCCCTCTGGTAACCACTAGTTTGTTCCTGTATTGAAGAATCCATTTTTGGTTCATTGGTTGGTTGGTTTGATTTTTGTAGATTCTACATATAAGTGAAATCATGGGTATTTGTCTTTCTCTGTCAGACTTATTTCACTTAGCCTAACACCTCCTAGGTCCGTGCCTGTTGTTGCAAATGGCAGGATTTCATGCTTTCTTTCATTCAATCCACTAAGTCTTTCTTCAACTGTGTTTAGTCTACTGTTTACCTTATCCTTTAAATATTTTCATTTTAAATTAATTTCAGTAATTCTGCTTTTCATATATGAAATTTCAGCTTAGTTGTTTTTCAAGTGGGCACTTTTTTTAAGTTTATTTATTTATTTTGAAGGTGGGCAGAGAAAGAGAAAGAGAGAGAGAGAGAGAGAGGGAGAATCCCAAGCAAGCCCCAAGCTATCAATGTGGAGCCTGATGCAGGACTCAATCATATGAATCATCAGCTCATGACCTGAACCAAAATCGGGAGTTGGATGCTCAACCAACTGAGTCACCCAGGTGCCCCCCCAAGTGGGCATTTTTGTAACATCTCTCCTTTTTATGAGTGTTTTTGCTTTCTTTACCAACTAAGTTTTTAAAACATTACTATAAAAACATTTTACATCATGGTATTTATTTATATTTTATTATATTTATTTATCCTATCTCAGGAACCCTATTGCAGTGAATTAAAGGTGGTTGCAAATTCACTTTGAATCCTACCACTGAGAGATGGGGTCTCATCCTGTTTCCCTTGAATCTGAACTGCCTTTGTGACTTGATTAGACTAATGAAATGGGTCAGAAATGATACTGAGTCAGTTTTAGACCCACCCTTAAGAGTCCTGGCAGTTTTAACTTTGCTTTCTGGAAGCTAGCTGCCTGGCTTTAAATATGCTCTCGCTGACTGCATGGGCTCACAGCAGAAGGGCATGCGGAGAGTGGTTCTTGAAGATTAGAGGCATCTGGGGTCCGGTCCCTACTGATCTCCAGAGGAATGCAGTCGCATATGTGACCTCAGCCATACCAGAGGGGGCGGGGCCACCGAACCACCCAGCTGAGCCCAGTCAACCCACAGATTAGTGATAAATAATAAATTATTATTTTTTTCCAACAATCTAGTTTTAAAGTAGTTTCTTATACAGTAACACATCACTGAGATGCCAGGACTCGAGCATCTATCATCGCTGTGGCTGCAAGTTCTCCCTGTTTTCCCCATTTTTGTCTAAGTATTTTTTAAACTGTTACACGGCCGGTTGTTTGCCTTGTATTTCTAAGTGACTGCAGTGTTTTCATAGTGGAGGCCAGTTGGTGTAGAGTTCACCCTTGCTCAGTTCTCGATTTTGAACATTCAATCGCCCATCAGACTTAGAAAACAGTCCACACACAATGCCTTGGCTTATAAGTCCTGTTTCTGGGGTGACGGCCGCCCAACTGTTGAACCTCATTACCCACCATTCCTCCACATTCTCATCTCTCAAACTTTTTAACGACTGCAACATGCCATGGTCCTTTTTCTGTAAAGCAACCATGTATCCTGTTCCTTACCGAAGTGGCCCCCACCCAGCAAATAACATGCCAACTCCTTTCACCGCTCGGCTGAAGTCCCTCCTTGCCAGTTTCTTACTAAAGCTTGCCCGATCGCTCCTATAAACGGTCTCCTCGTTTGTTGTCATTCTCAGGGACCTCCTAGAGTTTTTCAGAGCACTTGGTATTTCTGATTATTTTTCCTCGTTGTCACTACCTTCCTCGATAGACTGCAAGCCTCCTAGGCTGCAGGCATTTTGTTCACCCCTGCATTCCCAGGGCCCGGCAAGTGGAGGCTGGGCTCTTGATAAAGAGTTGCTGAATGAATCGAAGGTGAAAACGTTAATTGTAATTCAGGACAGAAGGACGCGAGCACTAGAAATGTCATAAAAGAGTAATTCTTGGGGGTTCACAGAAAACCATTAGGTGGATGGTCCAGGGAGCCTGTCAGAGAAAGTTCACCCTGGTTTGGACTTGGAAGAAAAAGAAGAATATAAAGGGGGAGAGGAACTGGAAAGCTCAAAGACTATGGTGGCGTGTGGCTCGTGTCCTGGCAAGGTGAGGATGCAGGGAGGTTCCTTTAGAAATGTTAGGGGGCACCTGGGTGGCTCAGTCGGTTGAGCGTCCAACTTCAGCTCAGGTCATGATCTCACCGTTCCTGAGTTCGAGCCCCGCTTTAGGCTCTGTGCCGACAGCTCGGAGCCTGGAGCCTGCTTCCGATTCTGTGTCTCCCTGTCTCTCTCTGCCCTTCTCCTGCTCATGCTTTCTCTCTCTCTCTCTCTCTCTCTCTCTCTCTCTCAAAATAAATAAATGCAAAAAAAAAAAAAAAAAAGAACAAGTATTCCTAAAGTGGAATTTAAAAAAAAAAAAAAGAAAGAAATGTTAGTACTGGGGCCCCTGGGTGGCTCAGTCAGTTAAGCGTCTGACTCTTGGTTTTGGCTCAGCTCATGATCTCACAGTTCATGAGTTCGAGCCCGTGTCAGGCTCCTGTCTGACAGCACTTGGGATTCTCTCTCTCCCCCTCTCTCTGCCCCTCCCCCGCTCATGCTCGCGTGTGTGCACATGCTCCCTCTCTCTCTCTCTCTCTCTCTCTCTCTCTGTCAGAATAAATAAAATAAATTAAAAAAAGAAGTTAGCATGGTGTGAAAATGGAAGCCAAACACGCAGATTTGGGCTAGAGAGCCAAAGGCCTGGTCCGAGTGGAGCGTTACACGCCGACACCTGCCTCGCCTGGCTCCCAGATGAGCCACCTTCCCCGCTCCCATCCCCAGGTATGAAGCAAATTGGCACGTACACTCTTACCTGTCATTTCTGTCATTTTAGCGATCAGCCGGTGGCAGCTGAGCAGAGAGCAGGTGCACCGCGCTTGGCGGAGGTAAATACACACAGGGAAATGCACGCGCACCCCACAAACCCCGCCCAGAGCTTCTCATCCACGCGGGGGCTCACGGAATTTGTACAGAGTCGCAGTAGGTGGGACGATAGATGGCAGGTCTATCCAAAGGATGTCTCGGAAACAATTAGGAGAAGCGCTGGCAGTTGAGAACCCGAGCGTGCTGTTTCATTTAACTAGGCTCAGGAAACACAGGCCTGGGAACTGCCTGATGAGCCTCCGCAGCATCCAGGGCCCCGGCTGCGCTCCCAACGCGGGCAGAGACCAGCTGTCCTCCCACCCGAGCCTGAGGAACGGGCGGAGCTAGTGCTCCCCGAAGCTGGCAGCCCAAGCTCGCTGTGGGACCAGAGGGGCTCCCGCAGGTCCTGGAGGAGCCCAGCTGCACCCCCAGGGAAGGGCTGATCTGGGGCCTTGGACTCCAGCAGCCCGGCTTGCTGAGTACCTAAGTGCAGACCCTCCTCGCCCTTCATAGGCTGGGTTGGAAAAGTGCTTTGACTTTCATTTCCCTTCCAAAATATGAGTGCTTCTATCAAAAATTCAGTTTGGAGAACAATTCTGAGTTATTTCACCTTTTGTAAAAAAGATGGCTAGCCATGTACTCACTGCCATTTCAGATAGTTTTTAAAGTATACAACTTAACATCATGAAAACCTGTGTCTCTTCGGCTAAGAAATGCAATCTTACAAGGGCGCTGGCGGCTTCTGCCGAACCATTCCCGATTCCATTTCTCTCCCCGATTTCCTGCCGCAGGCTGCTGGTGTGCTGAATTTGATGTTGACCTTTGCCACGCATTCCAGTGTGTTTGAACTACATAGGTGCCCATAAATACACACATATGCACACACACCCCTGACAACCCACCTGCCTACCCACGTACCTACCTACTTATTTTTTCCTTTACACACACACATACACACACACATTTTATGGGTTGAACTGTGCCCGCCCCAAAATTCAATGCTGAAGCCCCACTCCCCATCACATCAGAGTGTGGAATATGACTGGAGACGGGGCCTTTAAAGAGATGATTAAGTTAGAATGAAGCCATTAGGATGGGCTCTCATCTAATATGACTTCTAAGATGAGGGAGAAACCCCAGGAGCCTGTACATGGAGGGAAGCTCACAAGGGGACACAGGAGAAAATGGCTGTTTGCGAGCCAAGGAGAGTCGTTGGGAAAAACCAACCCTGTCCACGCCTGGAGTCAGACTTCTATCTCCCAGAACTGTAAGAAAACACATTTCTGCTGCTTAAGCCCTCAACCTGTGGTCTCTTGTTGTGACGGCCCTTGCAGACCGATACAACCCGTCAAGGAGATATTGTCTTATTGTCCCATTTTAGCAGGCGGAACTCAAAATAAAAGCATACGTATCATCTATGCATATTTGCATAGATACCTTCCAGTTAAATATTTATCTTTTAAAAGGGAACATTTTAACTTTACAGTGGAGAAACCTGGTGGACACCACCTCATCAAGCGATCGAGGTCGGCGACGGGAGTTGCAGGTCACAATGACGTGAGGTACGGCTGACACCGAGAAGGGCCCGTCCCCTCTGCGGCATGCTCCCCCACGAGACACAGGGCTCGGTCTAATTATGACAAGATGGCAGGCAGGCCTCCATTGAGAGACATCCCATAATAGATCTGTCCGGAACTCTTCAAAAGCGCTAGTGGAAGTCATGAAAGACAAGGGGGGGGGCTGTCACAGAGTGGCAGAGGCTAAAGACACATTGCAACTCGGTGTGATGTGGAATCCTGGGATGGTCGACACAACACAAAAGTGACTTGAGTGGGAAACTAGCGATACGCAAACCAAGCCCGCGGTTTGGCAGATGCTACTGCACCAACGTTGTGTCTCAGCGTGATCGCTGTGCCACAGTGACGGAGACGCTAAGTGTGGTTAGGAGGAGCTGGGTGACGGGCTTAGGGGGCCTCTGCACAGTTTTTGCAATACTTCTCTCGGTGTGTAATTTAATCACCTCAATATAAAGAATCCAAGAAAACAAAAACAAACGAAACCCAATTCACCGGCACTGGCCACTGCGTGTTTGAATTTTCGGAGAGCAAAAGACAGAATGGTCCACGAGCGTGGCAGCCTGACAGCAGTGGGTTCTTTCCCTGGCTCCCCTCCCACCTCACCGACGCACATGTATCCTGGGGGCAGCTCCAGTTGTGAAAGCTCCAGTTGTGAAAGCTCCAGGCGGAGCATGTGAGTTAGATACATGAGCATGCTGGCCGGAAGGACAGATGGAAAAACGGCCATCTCGTTCCCCACCCACGTCCTCTTGTACTGATGTCCCACTGAGCGAATGACACACTTCACCGTTAACGCAGGAGAGGACGGTTACCTAAGATGGATTTTATTAGAACCCTGGCAGATGAATTCAATCAAGCAAGTGCTCGGTGCCTGTCCCCTGCCTGCTCGGGACCCTGGAGTCTGGGGCCTGACCCACCAGGACCCCCCTGCCCTCGGGTTTCAGGTGGGCTCAGCCAACGTGAGGCAGAGGTCCAGGAGGGAGAAGTCAGGGCACTTTCTCTGCCCTCTCCCTTCTGCTTCCTACCTTGTGAGCAGCCTTTCTACAGCTCTCGCCTGCGTTCTGAGACCCGCCCTCCCGTGGCACCGGACAAGGCTGCTCGGCCACGCCTTGCTAGAGTCTTTAACCTTGACCGACATGATCAGCAAATCGACCTAAGAGAAGTCTTGCCAAAAAGACCAACTTGTAGCGCTAATCCCAGAAGAGTGCTATGTTTTCAGCATTTCCCCCCCAACTTCTGACTATGTTTTCTCCTCCGGGCGAACTTCCCAATGGACTCCAGTTCAGGTTACAAATAAATATTTATCGGTTAGACCTGTTTGGCATCAACTTCCGCCTCTGTAATTTTGCGATTCCTCCGTTGGCAGCAGTGAAGACAGGGGAGGGTGGCCGTGGGAGCCTGGGCTTGGAGAGGGCCAACGATGCTAGGTATCGGGACCGTATCCACTCACTGCAGTGGTGGGAGGGAGGGGGTGGTCAGAGACAATGAGCCGGCGATTCCATCTGCAGAGAGGCTCCATGTCCCCTGTGGCTCCTGTACTCAGGAGTCATCTTGAAAGTGTTGTTCCTCTTTTGCGAGGATGGTTCTTCTCATGGACGAAGAGGCATTTATGTCTCTCTCAGGGGTTGGACACTGGCTTCGCTCTGTGCGCGTGTGCTGAGCAGAGATCTGGGTGTCAGGAATACCAGTCGCTTTGTGTGCAGTATACCCTTCACGCCACTCAGGAAAGTGGAGATTAATGGATTCCCTGCGTCAAAGACCCACTTAGCCCTCCTTGCCTTCACATGTGAGTTTTGCCAATTTTAAAAGTAAATTGTTCAACCAATTATTATTTCAGTTCTGATATTTCCACTGATAGACCAATTTTCACTGAAAGTTGAAACTTGAAATGTCACTTGAAATGTCATTAAAATATCATACCTCGTTCTAGTGTTGCTTATAGAAAGGCATGGTGCATGTGGAATATTTCATGTCATATACAGTTAAAGGTGACAGAAGTGGCCCCATGGCTCAGATTAAGTCATAGAATTTTCAAAGCTGGAACTTGACCTGGCGCTCAGCTACCAGATAAAAAAAGTCCTCGTAACTATTTACTTTCTGCATTGGAAGTGTGGACGTGTTTGTGTTGAAAGTTTCTCGTATTTCTCATTGAAATCCTTGATGGATATTGTTTTAGAATTTAATAATTGGTAACTTTTACACATGTCCCATTAGTGTTCAGAAAGAATAAATACACTCTGTTTATAGAGTATTCATTTCTCCACTTTTTATCTATGTTTTCATCCATATTCATGTCAGATTTGCAACTATCCACACTCACCTTCAATATATATTCAAATGTATATCAAATATGAACTTGGATTTAAAAAAATCAAGCTCGGTAATTGTGTTAACCAAATCTGCTGTAGCCATAATGAATCATTATCTACTTTGTTGGTTTCTGAGCTCTATTGTATCTCTAATACTTTGTTTTCTGTACTTTGAAGCTACATCGTTGGCGATAAAAAGTTCATACCTATTTTAACTTTCCAAATAAATATTCTGCTTTGTTCCATTAAATGATTTTGGCTTGGAATTCTCTTTTGATGACCCCATCTACATAGGTTGCATTTTTATTAGCATGTGAATAGTATATATTTGTCTATATTCTCTAATTTTTTAGCCTTTTTGAAATTTTGTTATAAACATTTCTTCTTGACTTTTAGATGACTTTAATCCTTTCACATTTATCATGATTCTGACTTATTAGAACTCATTTCTGATGGCTATGTGTTTTCATTTACCATGATTATTTCTTTTTTTATTTTTCTACATTCTTCGGTCGGCTTAGGTTTTTTTTTCCATTTTTTATTCCTGTATGGATTTGAATGAAATGCCCTCCATTTCTTTCTCTTTTTCTAGTTGTTACTCATAAATATTTGCCATGAACATTGTAACTGATATCTTAAAAACCAGTTTCGTTGCAATTATCCAATTATCTCCAATATCACCACTACTACCAGCATAGTGGCACTAATTTCTAAAAACCTAGAATGACTTATTCCCCTATAATTGTTCCCTGATAGGATTTGTTTCCTCATAAGTCACTATTTTTGTTTTATTTCTTCCAGTGCTTCTTTCATGGCTATCTCTTTGGCATATATTTTTTTTCTCTATTTCTCTATTTTCTTACTTTACTTGCTTTCAAGTGCTTTTTAGATTTCTCTCTGGTTGGACTTCTTTCCTTTCTTTCTTTTAATGGTGTTGACTTCCTTCATACTGTTTCTATGGGTTGAGGGCAAAAGAGGGAAATTGCAGCTCTTACTCGTTCTACCATGTTGAGTCTGGAAGTCTTCTCTGGCTCATTTCCAAGAGCGGCTGTTTGCTCAGGGGTGCCTGGTTGGCTCAGAGGATTAAGTGTCCACCTTAAGCTCAGGTCACGATCTTGCAGTCTGTGGATTCAAGCCCCACATCAGGCTCTGTGCTGACATCTTGGAGCCTGGAATCTGCTTCAGAATTGGGACTCCCAATCTCTGCCTGTCCCCCCCACCCCCCACCTCACACTCTGTCTCTCAAAAAATAAATAAACATTAAAAATGTTTTTAAAAAGTAGCTGTTTGTTCGAAGTACATAATCTCATTAAGAGGAACGTTTAAAGCATACCTGTTAAAGAACCGTAGGCAAAATCCTGGGATTCTTCACTCCACCTCAAAAATAAACTATCAATACAAATATATTAAAGGAAAGAATGTCATGAGGATAGATCATAAGAGTTTACCATGACAACACATATAACCTCCTGTAGTAAAAATAATTCTGAAACATCCCAACACCGGACACGAAGAAAGGTAAGATTCGTATTTTGATTACAATGCTGTCGGAGGAAGTGGCATGGAATGTTATCGATATAATTCCTGTTGGTTGAAAGTGTGTGTATGTTCTGACATATTCCTTCATTCCTTCATTCTATCATGAAATTTACCATGTCTCTTGCCATTAGCGGCTTTTTCTAATCAATGAAATGTAACATCATCCCGATTTTACAGATGTGGACACCAAAGTGCAAAGAGGGTCATTCATTTGGTCAAGGTCACAAAGAAGCTAACAGAATCTGAAATCAAGATGTCTGACTGCAAAGTCTTTTCTCTTTTCTCCAAGTGGGAAGCCATTTGACCTTGGCATGGAAGGTTAACATGCTTAATTTCTTTACAGAGGAGAAGAGGAAATGTCTTGGGGTGAGAACGTGGATCTTCACTTGACTTGCCCCTCGCCCTCGCCATCTGTCCTAAAGTTTCCAAAATACCCTTTCTGCTTCCGTAGCTCTTCCTAAAAACACACAAACAACAACAATAAAAACAGGTTCTTACCTGTTTGTTTGTCTTTGCTGTTGTTCAACCGCCTCATGTGGAGGCTGACTTAACCGTTCTGTCTCCAGTACCCAGCACAGGGCCTGATGTATCACAGAAACGCAACAGAGAGCTATGGAATGAATGGAAACCACAATTAATGCGATGCCAATACACATATACACCAAAAGTTTGGAAGTGAAATAACAGAATCGCGAGTGCCTTTCTCTCTCTAGACTGCCCCAGATTTTGGAATGACATTTCAACACACTGCGGAGTAGAATTGGGGAACGCAAAGCATAAAGGTGGCCAGAGCCATAGACCTGGGCTCTTGACTTGGTCTTCCACAAACTTCACTTTTTGGAGCTTAAGTAAAAAGTAAATTAAGGAGCTTGGGTTAGATGGTCTCTAAACTCCCCTCTGGCTAGCACAAGCAATATTAAAAATCCAACCCCCCTCCATTTTTGGATAAAACTAGAAATCTCTCTTCTCCCCAAGGGTTTCTTCTAATATCTGACAGGGAGAAAATGGCTGCCAGAAAGACGGCAAGAACACACTTCATGAGTATTTACTCTGTTCTCTTCATGAACATTAATAAAAAGTACAGATGAAATGGAAACCACTATTGGACCTGAGCACGCCAATAGAATATCACAAAAATATCCATCAGAGTGTCTAGTTGTAGAGTTAGCACGAGCTACTTGAGTAATTCGAGCCTCAAGGACCCATTCAAAGTAGATCTGACTGTATTCACAGCATGGTGGTTCTCACACTGAAGGGACAAGCTCTAAAAAGGTTACCTTCCTGATCACTTTCAGACACACCCAGTAAAGGGTCCTTCTGAGGTCATTCGGCCCATTTGTCGGCTTCCAGGTGCTATTTCAGAAGATTCTTAATTTTCTGTTGAAGTATTTACAGGACACTCTTTCTTGCTCTGCCTAACACGCGTAATTGTTACCTGACAGAACATAATAACCCTCTTAGGGGCAAATGTACTACAGGAAAAATGCTGAAGTATTTGGATTTCAGATTTTTTTTTTTTTCAATGACTGGAAAGAGTGAAGAGGGAAAATGAAGTCACGTGTGAGGATAAAGAGCATTCAAAGAAAGCTCAGGTTGCTGCCACAAAGAAAAATTATCCAAACATCGCAATGGGTCCGCTGGAGCAGTTTTATGATGCTCAGATTGGAACCTCATGGGTGTGAATGTCATTTTGCCTGGAAGGTACACTATAAAACCAGAAAATCTTGCTTAACCAGAAACGTAGCTAATTGGAAACCCCAAATCAGCTATTAGGAGGCAGTTCTCTAGTTTAGAAGAAGGAAGTGAGTCATAAGAAGAAGAAAAAGGTGATGCATGCTTGGTAGGTTGGCTTGGTAAAGGAGAAAAGCCACGTCCTGCCTCGTCCATGCGCGTAGGACTCTGTCCTCATCTGCTCTTTCTAAAGGTGCTCTGAGACTTTTTAAGATCCTCTGTCTCTGTCCTAAGATTTAGCTGTAATTTTTTAGATCCAACGTATCCAGGGAGGAACATAAACTGTGCAGAGAACCTTTCTTCCAGGGTCAAAGCACGCAACTCGCTTTCTGGCGAATCCTTAATTAATCAGAAAATTATGTGTCCCAGGATCCCCTTCTTTCTCCCAAGCATCTTCATTTTAATCCCAGATGTACGGAAAGTAAGAAGAATGAGGATAGAAGTCATGACATTAGTGGGAAAAGCAAAGGCTATGTTCATTAAGAAGATACATGTGACCCAGTCCTTAGATTAAAAAATTGATGTTAGGGGGCACCTGGGCGACTCAGTCCGTTAAGCATCCAACTTCCTCTCAGGCCATGATCTCATGATTCATGAGTTAGAGCCTCACATTGGCTGCTGTGCTGTCAGCACAGAGCCTGCTTCAGATTTTCTGTCCCCCCTTTGTCTCTGCCCCTCCCCAGCTCGTTCTCTCTCTCTCTCTCTCTCTCTCTCTCTCGTTCTCAGAATAAATAAATAAACATTAACAAAAATAGTGTTGGGAATTCCTACAACTCAGTGGCGAAGAAAAAACAAACAAACAAGGGAAAAACCAATATCCTGATTTTAAAATGGGCTAAGGGCCTCAAAACACATTTCTCTGAAGAAGATATACAAATAGCCCCAGGTAGATGAGAAAACGCTCAGAGCCTCTAAGCCAGGAAATGCAAATCGCAACCACAAGGAGCTGTCCCCTCCCCCACCTGTCAGGATGGCTGTGACCAAGGAAGGAGAAACAACAGGTATCGAGGGCGTGGAGAAATTGGAGCTCCCGTGCAGGACGAGGAGAGATTTCCATAAAACGCTGCAGCCACGAGGGAAGCAGGACGGAAGGTCCCTCCAAACGTTCAAAAGAGAACGATCTTGAGACGCAGCAAACCCGCTCTCTGTATTTGTCCACGAGAACTAAAATCAAGATCTTCGGAGAACTGTTAGCATTCCTACACTCACTACAGTAGCATCAACAGCCTGCACGCCCGCCAACAGACAGACAGAAGGACACTGTGTTGTATACACTCCCCAGAAAAAATAAACAGGGGTATGGCGTCCTTGCCCACAATTTCAGGCGATGCACAGACCGTCAAAGCACGCCCCGCGATCCGCCGAACTTCCTCATCTCGTCCCTCAACGCCAAGGGGCCGAGGCATCCCTCTCATCGCTTTGATTCTCCCTTGCTGGTGACGAAAGATAACCCTCAGACCTTATTGCCTGAATACATATGACATTTCAAGAGTCCTCATTACCTTCCAAACTGTGACAATTCGGAAAGTCAATTGTATACTTATTGTGGCTAAACAGGAAGAGTAAAATACAAATCGTTCCAACACCGTAATGGTGGCCTACTGCAGTAGGCTCTCTGCAAGCAGAAAGAGTCCCGCGAGCTTCTGAATACGCACACATACTTTAGAATATAATTTCTCCCCTAAAGCCCAATAAACAGTAAGGGAAGAAAATTGTTACTTCTTGACGCCTTTAATTATTCTATCTGGAGGCTGAAAATTTGTGCATACGTCACCATGTATAAACCTTACGTGGTGCTACCTCAGAACAGTCGGCCACGGCTTAGCTGAAATAGAAAACAGAGAAAATGTGTTTGTGGACCCAGGATTTTCTAGGAGGCTGTAAGTATTCAGATTCCCTGATTCGTGCTGCTTCCTGCACGGGGCTCCACCACAGGCCCAGGAAGTAGAATCAAGGGTTTACTCTGTGTGCCTATGTCTCCGAGGACACTCATCTCCTCCCTTTAAAATAAAATTAAGTTTATTTATTTATTTTGAGAGAGAACAAGCAAGGGAAGGGCAGAGAGAGAGAGAGAGAGAGAGAGAATCTCAAGCAGGCTCCGCTGTGTCAGCACAGAGCCCGACTCAGGGCTCGATCTCACGACTACGAGGAGATCATGACCTGAGCTGACATCAAGAATTGGACTCCTAACTGACTGGGCCACTTTGTATTTTGCCATCCTGACTTCTGTCACTCACCCACGTGCAGTCACCACCCCCAGCAGTGTGCCTCCAAGACTCCTCATTCTCAACCTCACTGGCTTCACTTAAACCCTCTCTGGTCGGAAGAACCTTCTTCCCACTTCCCCTTGACTGCATAACAAGTTCTGACTTCCTTCCTGTGGCTCCACTCAGTGTCTCCTCCCAAAGGAAGCGTCCCTACCACACACTCCCAAAGGAACCCCCCGGAATCTCACATGCACTTCCGTCCCATTTGCTGATACCCTAGGGTGCCTACTTGTCAGGTCTGAGAGATGAGCTTTGGAGGGCAGGAGACACATGTCTCTGACCATAGGAACCAACACACTGCTGGGCAACTTGGGTCTGGAAAACCATTTACGACAGGAGTTAGGGGAAGTCTCGGAGTGTTGGCCAGCGGCGTCCATTAAAGCTCCGGCTAAATTTCCGCTAAACTCTCCATGTGAAAACAGAGGGGACAGAAGGGGGCCAAAACTACCAACAACAAATAAACGAAATGACAATAATTCCGCAAAGCTATCTATCATCAACATGACCTTTCTTCCCACTCGAATCCCAGCAGAACCTGGGGGAGAGAGACAGAGAGAGACAGAGGTTTCTCTCGGGTCTTGGGAAATGGATCGACCCTTTCCAAAAAACATCAGAAAGACACTGCATCCATCCTTCAAATTTGCTTTCTGAGTCAGACACTGGAACCAAGGGGAAAACTCACATAGGCAGTTCTCAGCTAAACACGCGTGCTTGTGTTTAAACAGCTCACGCGCTGAACAGTGACACACACGTGTGCCAGCAATAGTGCACAGTCTTCTTCTTTTTCTTTTTTGATGTTCTCTCAGAAAACACAGCAGAAGTCAAGAAGGAGGAAGACGCCAGGGAGGCACGCATCTTAGAAGGTACAGAACAGACCGGCAAAGTGGACTTTTCATGTGTATTTGGTTAGAGGAAAATAAAAGAAGAAAAAAAAACAGGACCCCAAAAGGTTAATCCGGGTTCTCTGTTGGTCCCGAGATCAGTTTTCTCTTTATTCCCCACGTATTTTTTAACAGGTTTCCTTAATGAGCTTTGTAGTACTTTACAACCTGGGAAAATGTGTTTTAAAAATTTTATGAATAAACAGAAAGCCACCGAAAAGACCAAAAAGAGAATGCTCATATCCAAATCGGGGACTTCAAAGCCAAAATCTTCTCGCTATAAAATAGCTTTTAAAGATGACGCATGGAAACTTCCCCCGGTCCCCAGACCCGGCTCTACCTCCTAGGAAGGAGCGACGATGCCCGCAGCCGCCTGTCTTCCCGGGGAGAGAAGAGTTACTGTCAGGGCGGGGGTGGGGGTGGGGGGGGTGGGCAGGAAAAATCTTAGCAGGTATTGATTGCAATTAACTTTGCCGCTGATGTGTGTGCAGCTCTAGGTGAGCCCTGCTGTTTAGCAAATGGGGTAAGACTCTCAAAGATTAATGGAGGTTGTCAATAGGGTGGTGGGCTTGGGCCCAGAGGGTCACATAACTCCATTTGTCCCGCTTTGAAAGTGAAATGATCGGAGAACCACGGGCAGACCTTCTGTGAATGAAGAAAGGGATCAATGCCTCGCGTCCTATTCCCGGCCCTCATCGCCGCGGCCGAGCCCAGGAAAACCAGAGCTCCTTTAACTGGTCTTCTAAAGTGCACGCCTTCTGCAATTACATACAGTCGCACGATTCTGCTTGCTTCCTGCCCGATGCTCTCGTTTCTGGCTCCCCTTGACAGAGCCAGGGCGCACCCCTTCCTCTGCTGTGGCCCCTTCACCACGGGCTCCGTGTGGATTTCACGGAGCCGGAGCGGGAACCGTCCCCGCCGCACAGGCAAGGGCACCTGAGCCGGGGCTCCTGCATCCTTCCTCCCTCATGCCGGGCGCGAGGCCAGGAACACGGATTCGTCCCATCGGGATCGATCGGGTGCAAGTCATTTCTCCCGGGCCTCGCTCGGAGCAGAATCGGGGGACACCAGATCACCTGCTCCTCCACGTTTCTTCCTCACTTAGGGGCGCGCATCTGTCTCCCTATCGATCCGCCCGTGCGGGAGGCCACGGAGATAAATGTCATAATTCTCGGAGCTGATTAAGGAAGGCAGCAAATCAGAACGGGGGCAGGAGCCATGACGGAGAAAAGCGAAGATTTCAGAGGCGAGGCTCCCGCCCAGGAACACGGCCGCACGAAACCTCAGGAAATCCAGTTCTTGGCGGGTTGATGAATTCAACTTCACCTCGAGTCCGGTTGTCCAGAGATTCCTTAAGAGGTCCGTGTAGCAGGGAATGCGAGTTCCCCTAAATCAGTATGTTTCCTTGGGGACTCTGGTGCCCCCATAAGTCATCATTTGCACGGCAGAGTTGCACTAATAAATCAGCCCTGAAGAGAGGGAGAGAGAGGGAAGCGGTTAGCGATGAACCACAGTTCTAACCCATAGGGAGAATGCCCCAAACCTGAGTTTCTACGGACACACAAATTTGTGTGGCTGCAGCCAGATTCAATGAGTTTTCTCCGCTGGGTGGTTGTGGGCGCAGGTCAGCGCAGACCCGTCTGGGGCAATGCACCTTCCCTTTGGGACAGGGACCTGAGAGTTACTCGCGGACAGGAAGACAACCAGGAAGCAAAGCCCAAAGCGTCAGAGAGCCAGTTATAAGTTCATTTGTCTTGGATTCTTCTCAATTACGTTTCCTAAAAGGACAAAAATGGAGTGAGTTTATTTAGCGGTTTGGATAGAGAAGGAAGAAATGGATTACTCAACAAAGTAAACATTCCCTCCGGAGCCCCCGGTGAAGGGAACATTCCTCGGCAACCGGGAACATTCCTAACAAGTTAGGAAAGAAGCCACATGTGCTAATGACTTTGTGATGACATTAGAAACATCTCCATAGCCCCCTAACCTCATTGCTGTTTTGTGGAGGAATAGCTTTGTCCTTGTAAGCAAGATGTTCGCATCGAGTGTGCAGAATTCTTGAAACACGTAATGAGAAAGTCTGGGCTGTGGGGCCGGGCAGGTTTGGGTTGGAATTCTTATGCCGCCGTGTGTTCTACGTGAGGTCAGTTTCCTGATCTCCGTGAGAGGGGTAAGGATGAGCACTTCGGGCGCAGGGGGAGTTGTTGGAAGGATGAATTGAGATACCATGTGTTATCTTTTCAAGAAATGCATGAAACTGGAGCCCCTGGGGGCTCAGTTAGTTGAGCATCGACTTCAGCTCAGGTCACGATCTCTCGGTCCCGTGGGTTCGAGCTCCACGTTGGGCTCTGTGCTGACAGCTCAGATCCTGGAGCCTGCTTAGGATTCTGTGTTGCCCTCTCTCTCTGACCCTCCCTGCCCACGCTCTCTCTCTCAAAAATAAGTCAACATTAAAAATAGAATTAAGAATGTAAGAAACGGCGAAAACGCCGAGCTCAGAACCAGACATATACAATGTGTTCAATGATGTTTGGGGGTTTTCTTTCCCCATCTTTAATGAAATGATGTTCATTGTTATTTCATGTAAAATCAGAAATCATAGCGCTGGAAGGAACGTGAGAACTTACCTGTCCCGTCGCTGCTCATTCTACCAGGTGCTTAGACTTCCTCAAAGCCTTTATGGAACTGCTCAAGAGAACACACCGGTTGCCAGCGTCAGAGAGCAGGATACAAAACTCTGAATCTTCAGTTCAAGCTCTGCTCATAACAAGCCATTCTTCTAAAAGGGGATTCTTGATTTATTTTTTTTGTTTATCCAAATAAGACTTGTTTATAGCTGAACGTTTGGAAAAAATTCAAATTAAAACATAAAAACGGGCACTTGGGGGACTCAGTCAGTTAAGAGTCTGACTTCAGCTCACGTCATGATCTTGCGGTTCCTGAGTTTGAGCCCTGTGTCGGGCTCTGTGCTGACGGCCTCAGAGCCTGGACTGCTTTGGATTCCGTGTCTGCCTCCTCTCTGCCTCTCCCTTGATTGCCCTCTATCTCTCTCAAAAAATAAATAAACAGTAAAAAAAAATTAAAGAACATATAAAAATAACAAACATCACCGCAACATCTACATCCAGAGGTAAATGCTGCCGAGTTTCCGTATCAGAAATTTAGGATTGCCCACGCAGGTTTCTAACCTCATGCATGGGAGAGGAGTGGTCTTCCTCACAGGCAACAAAGAACCAAACCAAAGGCCTTTTTCCTCTTCAGATGAGGGGCGTTCTGTCTTCCGTCTCATCCTTTTCTGACAACCTCATTACCTTTTTTCACACGTGAAACCAAAGGCAACTGTTTCTACCAGTTTCTTTTCCCTCTAGCCAGACGCAGAGCAAAGACCACTGTGGGCCAAAGGCTCACTAGCCAGACTCTACTCAATTTGGAATTAATAAAGTTTTCAACCGAACTATTATTTTATTACATGCTGGAAAATATGCAGCGATCCCATTGGCCAAATGCTTAAATTGTTTGGCGTCATGAAAAGCCAAGTTTCCAATAAAAACGTTTGGCAAGAAGGAGTCTCCTGATAAAAAGCATGTGTTGAGCGAAAATAAAACATAGTGAGAGTGCACGCTTTTACTCTGGGTTGGTGGACTCATCATTTATCTTGATCTATATTATAAATTAAGCCCCTATATTGCAGTGTTTACTTGAAAAATAGTGTGGCCTGATTTTGGAGAATTATAGGATTAGATCATACTATTGCATATAATCAGATCTTTGTACGCGGACGCGGGCGTGGATTCACGGAGGCCTGGGCAAACAGTCACCGCGCACCTACGCGCGCGTGTCTGCAGATGCACACACGGATAGACGTGTGTGTGCCGACAGCGACGGGCGGAGAGGGACGTGGCGAGCGGGGGCGGCGAGCTGGCATGGAGAGCTGGTCTGAGGCATGTCTGGAGCTAGAAGGGATCAAGGAAGATGGTGATTCCCTAAACCGTTCATCCCGCGCCTCACGCCGTGCTGGGTCCTTTCCGTGCGATCAGTCCCTCATCCGCACAAAATCCTAATAGGCTGCTCTCATCCGTTTCGTTTTACAAAGGGGGAAATACGTTAAAAAAATTTGAGATTTATTTAATTTTGTTGAGAGAGAGACAGAGACAGAGTGTGAGCAGGGGAAGGGCAGAGAGGAGGGGGAGACACAGAATCTGAAGCAGGCTCCAGGCTCCGAGCCCTCAGCCCAGAGCCCGACGCGGGGCTCGAACTCACAGACTGTGAGATCATGACCCTGAGCTGAAGTCTGACGCTTAACTGACTGAGCCACCCAGACGCCCCCCATGAGAGGTGAAACACGTTTAAAGAGGGAACCTACCCTAGTATTACACAACTAGATTCAGGCCCATCTCCGTGTAAATTCAAATATCCTCTGTCGTCACTATTTTTCTTCTTCGCTGTTTTGCCTGTTGAAGAATGGGACAGATTCAGGTAGCGGGGAGGGAGAGCGCCTTCCAGCAGGGAAAAAACAAGCAAAAGGCATTGAGTCTAAACGGGCCTGGGGAGAAAAGGGAAGGTCCTGAATCCTCGGGAAGTGCCCTGAGAAGTCTACACCTGCAGGAACTTCCTGGAATAATGGCGATCTGAAGCCAGAGCTGGAAGGAAAGTCACTTTGATCTTCCTGCTCTGCCCAGTGGTGGGTGAGCCGGCCTTTTCCACACCCAGAAAGGATGTCATTTGTAACACTCCTCTCCTCCACGTGACAAAACTACTTTCAGTGTTAATCATGTAACATTCAGTAACGATCATTATTTTCTTGATGCATTCTTTGCTTTATTTGTCTTTATTTATTTATTTATTTACTTATTTATTTATTATTTTTAATGTTTATTTATTCTTTGAGAGAGAGAGAGAGAGAGACAGACTGTGAGCAGGGAGTGGCAGAGAGAGAGGGAGACACAGAATCTGAAGCAGGCTCCAGGCTCTGAGCTGGTCAGCACAGAGCCCGATGCGGGGCTTGAACCCACACAACCATGAGATCGTGACCTGAACTGAAGTTGATGTTTAATCAGCTGAGCCCCCAGGCATCCCACATTCTTTGCTTTTAAGTGAAATGATGATTTAGAGAGAAGAATAAATTTAAATTTAAGGAAATCGAAATTCAGTAAGTGATTTTGTGTACAGATCACCAATCTCGTGTTTATCAGCAAAAATATTCTCCCTCATTGTTCACACACCCTCTGGCCATTTTAAATGTTAGATACTAATAAGAACCCCAAATACTTGTATCGAAGGACAAAACTGAAGGACTTCACTTTCCACTTCTTCTTTCTAATCACTGCGATAAATTAAAGTTAAATCTAAATCTACTGTTATAACAGGAATATACTGCACTCCAGCGTGGGGTCGGGAATGCGCCTGGAGTGAGCCCGCCCATTTCCTGACCATCATGAGCTGACTCAAGTGGAAGAGTGGAGCTCAGTCCACGTGGGTGGGGACAAAGCTAAGAGCAGGTCCTTAAGGCTCCAAACTAGGCTGACAGTTGTCATATTTTCTCACTGCCAACTCAGCCGTGGTATTATTATTGTGGTGCTTATTGGGGTTGTTGCTGTCCATCACCACCACCACCACTACCACCACTATTTTTGGCCTTATTTTCCTGGAATCCATAAAACACAAAGAGGAAAAAGTGTTTGTGTGCAATTTACAACACTCAACCGTTCTCCACCTTCTGGAAGATATCAGGTCTCTTGATACACTTTGGCTCTAGAGCTGGTAGGGATAACGGGACATGCCCAAGGTATGGGGTATGCATGGGGGACAAGTCAGAAGCCTGAGCTGCCTAAACCCAGAGCCTCTGCGCTTTGCCCCGTAGGACCCCTGCAAGCACACATGAGGACACAGAGTGGAATGCAGAGTAGCTGCCTCATCGGATTTCTCTCACCCGGCAGGTGATGGGGCAGCAAAGGGGTAGGCATGAGAGCACTGTAGGCTTCCGAATAAAAACAAGTATGAAACAATCAGACTGACGGATGGTGTTGGCTGTGGCACAACATGAATGTGCTTAAATTCACTGAACTGTACAGCTGAAAACAGTTATAATGGTAAATTTTCTATTAGGTATATTTTGCCACAATTAAAAAAAATAAGACAAAAATAATTAAAGATTAGATCGGAAGTGGGATATGGTACGAAATGGAGGGAAAAGCACAATATGGAGACCAAGTGACCATCTACAAGATTTTCCAGAAGAAAAAAATGTAGGTATTCTTCTTCTTTATGTTCTTAAGTTTATTTATTTATTTTGAGAGAGACAGAGACAGTGTGAGTAGGGGGTGGGGCAGAGAGAGAGGGAGAGAGAGAGAATCCCATGCAGGCTCCACACTATCAGTGCAGAGCCCAACGTGGGGCTCGAATTCGTGAAACCAAGAGCGACCATGACCTGAGTTGAAACCAAGAGTTGGACCCTTAACCGACAGAGCCACCCAGGTGCTCCCTGTTTTTTTTAAAGTATTATTCTTGTTTAAAAAAAAAAAAAAGCTATGACTTCAAAAGTCAGGACTAACTTTGGGCAACCAAAAACATTATTATATGTCTTCCTTTTGATGTTGAGGTTTTACTCGTGGCTAACTTTCTGTGATTTACTGGGCCTTCCAAGGAAAGCAATAAAGTCAATTAGACTCTTGTTTGCTGAAGACTAAATGCCCATCCGTTGTGCTGTGTGTTTCACTCTAACATTTGGAAAGCCCCTCTCTCTAGCCGGAGCGTGCATCCTCCCAGGTTGACCAGAAAGTCAGAACTGGGCGTGTTTCCCGAGTCCTTCTGGAGAAGCCATCTTGCCAATGAGGACTCTACATTTGGAATGGTGTTTCCGACGCGGCTTTATGCTGATTATTTTTCATTTCTACGTGCTCTGTATTTGCCAAAAGGCTTCTTTGCTTAATTAGGGAAACGGGTTTGGGGAATAAAATTGCATGAACCAACAGAAAATAATTGCATCTCGGATGTGGGGTTTTAGAAAAATTGTCTGCTCATCCTTCTCTTTGGCTTCTTACCTCCGGCAGCCCCCTGCCAATATGTGTCCACTGGGAAGAATATTCTAAAAGACAGCAGGTAATTAAGATGTTTTTGGCATTGAGTAAAAGTTCCACATGATTTTTCATAGTGCAATGGGTTTGAAAGCATCCCCATGTGGTATAAGGAACAACCACAACTGTCAAGTAAACTTGAAAAATCAAGCTAAAATTGGGGAAAAAAACACCAAGAGAAAAATAGCATTTTAAAGTAGGAAATAACGTTAACAATTTGGTTTAATCCCTCATTTTACAGTTGAGCAAACTGAGACACGGAGAGGTTAACTGACTGGCCACAAAGCTAGA